>CM067359.1:56473978-56743978 GCA_034401795.1 Chaetoderma sp. LZ-2023a | reverse complement strand
TCCGACCCTGACACTTCAGCCAGTCAACATGGCAGCTCCACGCGCCCTGATACTGCAGCCAGTTGACACGACACTGCCTCCCATGATAGCTCTACGTGTGTTGTCAGGCCTTTCTATCGTGGCGCTCGGGATCAGCCTATCCTGCCGCTAGCAAATCAGCTATCAGACTATCCTAACTCTCTACAGTAGCCCTGGGGACCACGGTGAGACACTGAACCAGCTTGGCATGCCCTATACCCGCTGCCAACATGCACATCCAAGGGCTGGAAGGTTCGGCAGCACATCCTTTTTCCAGCTTGTAGTATCGCAGAGCCTTGTTCAGCTCTGAGTCCGGTGAGGCCATGGCAGACTGCAACTGCTGGAACACATCTTACAGATACTCCCGATCCTTGTAGACACCTTTAGCTCGCAGGAGCTGCTCGACGATACTCCAGCCCATGATAAGGTATTCGAGGAAGCAGATCCGTCCCTTGTCAAATCCTAGATAGAGCTTCACAGCTGTCAGCTCCTCTGTTAGCTCAGCACCGGAGAGCTGAGCGAGCTCATCTGGTGTCTTCTTCTTGTAGGCCTTCAACTCCCTCCAGAAGACATCATATTATTTCTCGCATGGCTTGAGCCCGGACATGTTTAAGATGTCTCAATAGAGAGATGAATATTCCTTAGTCCGAACCCGGCCACCTGGCAGACGCAGACTGGGAAGATCTTAATAGCTCTCTCGACAGGGGACGCAGACCTTTAACCGTGTTGTCTACTCAGTGCTTAAACAATGATGTCAACGGTACAGATCGTGAAGCAACTGCCTGAGAGTCAGGCAAGTCTTCCGAAGGTCGAGAACCTGCTACAAACCAAGATACAAACGTTACTGACCAAAGCAAAACCTCTGGCAGTCCATGTCGCCAGTAACGTGGAGGCGAATATGGCCGTGGTGAAGATGGCAGGGGGAAGTGAGGTTCTTGCTGCCGCCACTGCGGCTGTCCTCGCTATAGTGGTGAATGGGGTGGCTGGGCCCTGTCTCAGAATAACTCACCCCATCCCAAAGATCGCCCGCAGTGGTGCCTCCTGCACTGTTGCTGCCAAGATCATGGGTGAACGTGTTCCACTAATGGAGGCCGCGGCCCTAGGGCTAGCAACGAGGGCAATGGCTGATATCATCGTCGCCTGCGTTTAACCCCTCTGAATAGTGAGAGATGGATCATGAGACCCCTGCAGCATATGAGGCATGGCGTGCCAGAGAGAGGTGTGTAGCCCATAGTCGAGCACGCGGACTGAGGATTGCCAATGCCCGGGAATGCTGGACCGCCCAAAAGGCATGCCCCTACAGAGAGGGCCAGTACCCTGAGCACTGCTACCTATTCCCTTGGCCGATTGCGTGGTCCTCCTATGCCCAGCTATTTAACTGGAGGTATGAATCGTAGGTTTAAGCTGTCTGTATGACTCTGTCACTCACAGACCTAGAAAGTAAAGAGCTAGGTGAGCTCACTTGGGCGAGGTACGCCTCGGTTCAAAGGACACTGTTGCCCCTATCTCCTTCCTAGCCTTCGATGAGAAGGGAGACCCACAGAAGATCCGAGGTAACATCCCAGCCGGAGATCTCATCGGGATCACTGATACAGTAGGACAATCGGCCATTAACAAGGCCAAGACTGTATACAAGGGGATGGGCATCAAGGAGAGGGCGACGATGCACAGGACCTGGTTAAAGAACCTCCTGAAACCACGGAGCACATTCATTCAGGATGGAGGGAATCTTAAGATAGGCACCCTCAGCTTGAACAGGATCACTATCGATGGCCAAACCACAGGATAGTCATGGCTTCCCATGCATGTATCAAACAGATACTGAATGTACCAGACACTGTAGGCGTTGACATAGGCCCTCTACGCAATCTTCTCGGCTGCTGCTGGGATGTCATGCTTGACGCCTCCATCGCATCCTTCGTATCCGTCGGATGTGCAGATTCCCCACTCTGCAGGTGAAAGAGCTGGTGCAAGAAGTACTGCCGTTTAAGCTCCCAGATATGGACGAGGCTACCGCCGGCCAAGTGCTAATCATCCTCCGCACGTATGTCTGTACCATTCGACAGTAGGCCGGCCGATGCTGGCCAGGTGGTGCTGATCATTGCCCCAACAGGACACTGGAAAAACACCTTGTTGCGGGCCCTCCTGGCCGAAAATCTACACTCTCAATACATCCTTCTGGTGTCTGATTCCGTGGCTGAGGTGGTTGACAGTAATGATCAATGGTGCAATGGCCCAATCACCAAGACGGTCGACCTGCAAGCATTGTTGGAGAAGCTGCTGGCATCCCGACTGACAGAACCACTTGTTCTAGTTATCGATGACCCTGCAATAGACCAGAAGACAGTCACCTACATCAGCAACATCCCCAGGCACATCCGGCACACACAGATAACTGTCTTCATCCTCCTTCCGAAGTACACCCATGAGATCTCACCAGACATCCGCCACAATGCCCGGTTGCTATGCTTCAGCTCCAAGTGTGGACGTGCCCTGCTCGAGAGCATATACGACAGCCTAACCCTCAATGAGAGCAAAGGGGACTTTATCGCAGGTATAAAGAGGGCAGCTGAGCTGTACCGCTTCATCTTCAGCAACAAGGAGACAGTGAGCTGTCACACTTCAAGCCATCTCTGGAAAAGGCGTGGACCTCCACCTACAAGCTGAATCCAGCCAGGAAACTAGCCTGCACTACGCGTCATTGCTGACAGACTTTTGCAGCTGCCGGAACATTTTTCATTCATCAGAAGGTTGCGCGGACTCTGCTACTTCGTCAGATGCTTGAGGAACTTCGTCAGAAGCTTGAGGAACTTCGTCAGTTTCGTCAGAAGCCTGTCGCTTAAACTCTACCCACTGAGGGTCAGAGTCTAGGGCTCTCTTCTTCTGGAACTTCTCATGGAAGATCCACTTTATCCTTCTTCGTTGAAGATGTACTCAACAGTCTCCTTGCGGCCAACAGTGAACCCCTCCTGAGTACCTTCTGCATGACTGGTGTCATGGCTCCCGGCTACAGCGGCGTTGGCCTCCTCCCTGAAGTAGGTATTTGCTCCAGACTGAAGGCGATCCAGCATATCTCGCACTTCCTGGCTATAAATACGGCAGCCCACTTCCCGACCGTTAGTAGATCTTTGTGATCGACCCTCGCCTTTTGGAGAGCTAGAATAACAGGACTGTTGGTTCGGGCCACAGGAGGTAGGTCGAGTGTCCTGCCCTGTGTGCAGTCAAACTTCCAGTAGAGTAACCGAGTCAGGGGTTCTTTTGTACTATGAGCTGGCGCTCCTTCCTCTATGGCGGCCAGTATCTCCGCAGCAGACGGAGGTGTGACCTTGGCTTGCTCTTGGATAATGTTGACGTCACGAAGCAGTCCTCGGACCCTGTTACTGTGGCTGTCGTGCAGACTTGTCAGGCTGCCTATAGACAATCTGCTGGAGAACTTTACCAAACATGGCAGCCGTTTAACTCCTCTATATACCTAGATCTTAAACATGCTGCAGGGTGTGCAACATCCAGATGGGGCCATTGAACCCACGACATCGCACGGCACTGATCCACGGAAGGACTGCCTGACTGTCATTCGTCCCAGTATACACGATGAGAACCCGTTGTCCGCTGCTGGGAAGTACATCGACTTTGCAATCTCGGCACAGATCCACGAGATCAAGAGCATGACACTCAAGTCCAAGCTTCAGAGCACAATAGAGCAGGGGGTAGAGCTTGTGCAGGTTCTGAACAGGTGGGAGATCGTGCAGAGCAACAGCACTGTGGACACCACCTATGTGAGCGATGAGTACCGAGTCCTACGTCCACTGGCTCATGGCCCAACCTTCTATGCGATCCCTCACAAAATTCGAACTATGGGCAGGTGTCGAGAAGCCTGTGGCAGTTCCACTCTTAACCCTCCTCGAGAACACACACGTGAATCCGGTTGGCATGCAGGATAGGATGTTCCTCCAGGTGTACACTAAGCAGCTCACAGATGCGACGATGAATGCTCCAAGACTTCATGTCTGGCATGACGAGAATGATCAGGAGCTGAAGTAAACGGGTTCCAAACAGCGAATTGTGCATGTGGAGCGAGAACACCAGCAGGTCCAAGCCACAGCTAACCAACGGGTAGAGCTGACATTGCATTGTGGTGCATCAGACTGTGTCGGTTTGCGGTCCTGGTTCAGAAGGGAGGAGCCATCCATAAGGTGGATAAGCTAGACAACTTCAAGCTTGTGGTTGCTGGGACAAATGTTCTTGGTGAGGCACGCGAGCTGGCTGACTGCCAACTCTACAGACAGAAAACCAAGTCATATGCACTTCTGTGCCTAACCAGTGGAAGCGACGACCTCGAGTCGGTACTCGAGGGCCGTCACCACCTCGGGGGCAGGGGCATCCCACCTAATCATGGCAACCGGCTCAACTTCAACATTGGAACCCTCATAGTGGGAACTCGCTCATTAGGTGTGACGGTACTTTACTTTGACTATGCTAAGGTATGCGTGTCGAACACATCAGGTATTCAGCTTGAGTGTGCGTAGAGAACGTCTCCTGTCAGCACCGCTGCAGCTGCCATTACTACTATAAGCTCTGCTCTCTTCTGACCTGTCGATGCTTCATAGTCGCGCATTGGCTCAGATATCTTTACAGCCTCGTAATACTCATTGAGGCTCTCGTCAGCCTCTTTGAGGCTGTGGTTTGCCTGAGCTCGGAGTTGGGGTAGGTGTGCCTCCCTCTGGCGCATATGCTCGAGTGCTTTACTGTACTCAAACTTCTCCTTAGACAGCTTCTCCATCGCCTGGTTATGATGCTCACGCTCGACCTCTGCCACCCTTTTGTCGGCGAAGCTGAGTCCCCAGTTCGCTAAGCCAAACACGCCTGCATTCAAGATTGCGGATGCCATGCCAGAGACTACAGTGTAAAGCTACTATATAGCTGTCCCCCAGCGACGGATCCCCAGAGCGATGTATGAACCAGAGGCTTATGAAGATCCAGTCGAGGATATAAATGACGAGGACTATGAGGCGGTCTATGATGAGGAGGAGGATGCAGACGACTATGATTTAGCGAAGACCGCAGGTGAGTATGATGATGTAGAGGCTGAATCCCGCAAGCTAGTACACAGATTGAAAGGAAACTATTGCACTTACGTAAAAGGTTCTATCGGTCTGCAGTTGGGCTCTGATCGCTCTGTTCATAACGAAGGCTGGCGAGATGGTCTGCAAGATCGCCAACAATGCTCTCCAGGGGTTGGAGAAGATTTCTCAAGCCATACCAGCCATCGCTTCAGGAATAGGTACGTTCTTTGGAGTCGCAGGCCCTTGTCTACCGGTACATGGCCATAGCACTCACGGCCATCTGGGCCGCCGAACATTTAAGCCGTACTATATAAGGATGGCGTCTCTGTATGGCCTGGTCAAGGCCCTTAACTTCAGAGGGTTGGTCGATAAACTACTGTTCAGTGAGGATCCAGCAGAGATTAGATGCCAGTGTACAGAGGTGTTTGAGGAGGTCTTCAGTGATGGTCGCATGAATGACGGTCGTCTGTTCATCTGTTTAGAGTTCACCTAGGCCATGCGTCATAGGATGGGAGTGGACGTCAGTGATGAAATCCTGGAGTTTGTCAACCGTCTTTCTTGAGGAACTCTATTATCAGCCTGGTGGATATTACTGTGAGCCTCCTCAACTACTTGAGGCTGCACGTCGCAAGGGCCACAACTTCACATTGGAGACAGTTAGCCAGTGGCTCGGCCGCCAGGCGATGTGGCAGATATACAGACCTCGACCATGGCACATCAGGCATGCCCATTTCGAAGAAACTGTCCTGAACAGAGATCACCAGGCGGATGTTCTATTCCTTCAACATGACTCGGTTGGTTGTAAGACCTACAAGTATGCCCTCACCATCTTCGATGTCGGCAGAAGTATCGCTCACAGACAAGTCAGCTCGCCAGGTGGCCCATGCATTCCAGGGTGTCTACGAGGCTTCGGAAAATCCCCTCCAGTGGCCGGAATTGTTGCAGGTGGATGAGGGTAAGGTGTTCAGCGGGGAGACTGCAGCCCTCATGCGGAAACACGGTGTGGCAGTTAGGCGAGGCGAGGTAGGGAATCACTGTGCCAAGGCTATCGTTGAGTGGTGGAATCGGACACTGGCAGAGAGACTGTTCCCACACCAATATGCCCAGGAATTGGCCGCGCCGAGTGAACGTTCCAGAGTATGGGTGAGAGGGCTGCCTGCTGTGGTGGAGAGATCCAATGCCAAGGTTACTAGGCTAATTGGGAAGAAGCCGGTAGAGGCTATCAGACACTCTGCTGGTCACAGCTCTAGAGGAGCGAACAAGGGAGAGGAGTGTCTACCACAGGATGCTCTGCTTCGGTAACTGTATGAGCCTGGTGAGCTGGAAGGTGGTCGACGGCGTGCAACAGATCCTAACTGGTCGATAAATGTTCACAGGCTTGACAGGTATGTGGCGGCGCAGGGGCAGCCTACACTGTACTACCTGGCACGCCAGCACGGAGTGCCTAGGCGCCCATTTGCCATAGAAGAGATTCACCTAGTTCCTGAAGACACACAGCTACCACCCCCCCCCCCCTAGGGTGCTAACATGATACTCGATGGGCTCGGTATGGACCCCCTCTGGCAGCACATGATGCTTATCATAGTAAGCAGCGAGTCCGAGTTTTTCCTGCGCATACGTCACCATACCCTGGTTGTGCATGCGTAGGTCTCGGTTTTTAGCTCTGTCCATGCCGCCATGTAGGGCGCTATAGAACCTCTGCCAAGAAACCTCATTCTGCCGCATTGACATTCCCTTAGCTGAGCACTTACTTGCAGCTGTGCTCTCCACGCAGTAGCATTTGGAGCAGAGAGCAATGCCACGAGAGCCTTCGAACTCGAGCTTGAACTGTCCTGGAGTCCGTCCAGACCATTTGTCCCAAGCTAGCCAGTCCCGCCTATGAGCCTGATACTCTGCTCGCATCTCAGGGCGAATGACATCGTCGAGGTTGGAGCCTGCTATAGCAATATACGCGGAGTCAGTGTCCATCTGCAGGTACTCAAAGCCGTCATGAGCTACGTAGCGATTGAGTAAGTCATAGTAGAGCTCCAGCATTCACAGCTTCACGAGCTCATAAACGGTTATCCCCACCTGGAAGGCCCTTCGAATTGTGATTGTCGTCTAGTGACTCTGGAGCTCGTATGACTCACCGATCTCCTCGAGATCTTCGAACCATTCACTACGCAGGGCCTTGTCTACCACACGTTCATCCTTCGTGAACCTGGTGTTGCTATGACGTTCTAGGGCCTCGATGAGCTTCCCGTAGGCACTGTTGCCTCTGTAATATTCCCCACGAACCACTCGAATGGGTACTTGGCCTCATCGTCTATGGTGCGGTATACAGCAGTGATTTCCAGGCCATGGGTTATATACCACTTGAGGATAAGGGCATACAGCCGCTGCTTCTTGCCAGAGAGGGAACCGACCAGCTTCTAGATGGTGGGCCGCTTCCTCCCTGTTTGCCCTAGATATGCCAGCTTCTCAGACGAGATTGCCTCTGCCTGGATCTCGCGGTTATAGAAGAGAGGATGCATTTCCTCGAACTTTGCCCACAGAGCCTTGGGGACCACTATATCCACCTCAGCAACACAAACCAGCTGTCTGCTAAGAAAGCATCCTTAAAGCTAGCTACACCACTGGCCCCGGTCCAATGGCGCACTTTCTCCTTACCACATGGCATCTCTTTGGCCATCATTGACAGGTACAGAGCATTTGCGTCGTAGCCGAGTAGACGTTGGCAGACACGCTCACTATGGCGGATTTGAGTCACACCAGCCCTGTGGTATCTGGTGAACACGATGCTGGGACCGCCGACAACAGCACCCTTCAGCATCTCGTAAGCTTCCTTGTCCGGCGAGTAGAGGCTAACATCCAGCATGCGCTGAGCGGTTCCACGTAGGAGGTACTGCAGTGACACACCTGGGAGAGACTTTGAGGATGTCTATTTCTCATTCTGTGTATAACTCCCACATCCGCTCACGTCCAGGTTGTTGTAGTATCGCAGCCTGTCGGCGAATGTCCGCATTCCATGCTCGCTGAATGTCTGGTTACACTGTTCCCACTCTGTTCGCGTCAAGAGGTAGGCCCCCCCCCTGAGCGTAGATGTCCATGCTGAGTAGTCAGGAAGCCCTGGATAGTTGAGCTTCTCATGTGTGTCAAACCATTTATATGGGAGCCAGCTCTTCTGCTGTGTACACCCGTAAGCGTTGACCCACACTTCATACGAGACTCCTGGGCCGAGGTAGTTCAGCACATCGAGAAACCGTTGCTCAGGTGTCATGAGGAACATGGTCTAACTAGCCTTCTTGGCGACTTTCACTGTACCTGTACTGTCAGTCAGCTCATCGACAAATTATTTCTTGATGAGGTTCAGGTCATACCGTCATACCTCTTGTCCATACCACCATCACATCTAAATTAGATTACGGCAACTCACTGTTAGCTGGCATCACCAACGAACAACTACACAGACTTCAGAGAGCACAAAACGTAGCAGCTAGACTAGTAACACATTCTCACCGTCATGACCACATAACCCCTGTACTTAAACAGCTTCACTGGCTACCAGTCAAAGACCGAATCAACTACAAAATTGCACTTCTAGTCTTTAAATGCGTGCATAGACTTGCACCACTATACCTCTGTTCGTTGATAACGAAGAGAATAGCACCAAGATCCCTACGATCAAGCGTGGAACTGTTGTGTGTAGTTCCACCCGGTAATTTAATGGCTGGACAACGAGCCTTTTCAAAAGCTGGCCCAAAACTCTGGAACAACCTCCTGGCACACATTCGGAACTGTGATAAACTTGAACCTTTTAAGTCTCTTTTTTAAGTCTAAATTTTAATTTTGTAAAGCGCCCTTGAGCGATTAATTTCGGAATCGGCGCTATAGAAATACCTACATACATACATACATACCGCCCAGAGTTGAACCCCAGTACAGGCACTTGGTCACACCACTCATTGATCAGTCGCTGCTGTTGCTTTGGGAGCTTGTCCAGGTCAGTCTGTATGTACTGTGTCCTAACCCCTGTCCGGATTAGAGATGCTCGCCATTGGATCTCCAGCATGAACTCTCTGATCAGTTCTTTGGGGTCAGGATTGCAGAGGTGAGTGGGCCCACTCGTGGTGCCCTCTAAGGAGCAGCCAACTGACACACAGATAGGTATGTGAGTACTCTCGATCGTGAGAGTCTCCGTAGGATGAGTCTTGATACCATCTAGGAGTGCTTCGAAGTGTGGGTATGGGACAGTACAAACTCGTTTATGGATGCTTGGACAGCGTTTTATACAGCACTCCCACTGTACCACAAGCGTGCATCCAGAGGCGCTCAGCTTCTCCTCTCTCAGGTTCTGTTCTGTGGTATCTTTGTTCGGCATCCTCACCTCGCTGGTGTTGTAGACACCCGTGCCAGTGACAGCCATGGAACTGGTAAATGGTGTTGGTGGTCGGATCATAACCATCAATGGGAGTGCCCTCGATCCAACGCTCGCCACTGTGCCCACACTCTACATGGTGTATGTGTACGCCTCTGTTTCCCGACTCATACTCGATCCAACGAGTAGCCACTGAACTGGATGGTTGGGGTGGATAGAAGGCGTTCTCATACGCAGAAGGTGGTGTCTCAACCTTCTCGCCAAGACACACGATTTTTGTTTTGCCACCTGTACAGTGATCAGCATGGCGTTGAAGATTGCATGCCTGTGTAAACCTCTGCTGACAGTGACTGCAGACTAGTGTATGTGCCAGCTTGGATGGTCATGGTGTCACAGTAGTGAGCCGTTTGCCTGATCATGTGCCAGGTGCCCTCTTCGGTTGGTTTACACACGCGGATCCCGATCTTGGTGAAGAACTCTAATTTGTCCAGCTGATCCAGCAATGTGTTGCGGACATCAGTACTATCTTGCCGTAGAACTGGATGGCAAGCTCTCGTGCAGGAGCTGTACTTCTATCAGCTCTCGCTCCTCGGTGGCCTGCTAGACATCACCAGAGACACAGCTTGTCCCTGTAGGTGTCGAGGGCAGTCATACTCTTCTTCTGTTGTAGCCAGTCTGGGAGGGGGCCTGTCCCAAGCAGAGGTTAGCGGTCGATGACAGCCCTGACCTCAACGTTGATTGATCGAATGAAAGCCCACTTGGTATTGGGTCGATCGATATTGTCTGTGTCGGGGTGGGCTTGCTCTCTTGCTGCCACCCAGTCCTGAGCTGCTCCTATCGTGTTCAGCCACAGGCGCTCTGGAGCATTCTTGTGGAAGAGCATCACCCTACCGTTTTTGTTTCGACGGATGCGACAGGTATGTGAGTAGCGGAGGTAGAAGGCGTTCTGGACAGTCTGGCTGGAGCTTGTGCATGATCTGGCCTGTGAGGTCTCCTTCTAGACCTGTGAAGAATGTCCAGCATACGGACCGGCGTCCTCTATTCTCTGTCTCCCTTTCGCCGAGATGCTGGTCGAGAATGTGTTCGCCTTCTCGCATCATGCTCCGGGCTGAGGCTTCAGGCCTTGGCCCCCTTATGCTCCGGGATGGGTTCAGACCTCGGCATCACTTAGCGATCCTGCATTGGATAGTGAAGCGCTCCTGTGGATGGGCCGCCATCTACCTCTCCACAGTCTTGGCTCGCAAGCTAGCAGTCACCTCCTCATCCAACTGACGAACTCACGTAGCCGCTGCACTTTCTTGTGGGGATTCCAAGGATTATCTTTGGTAAGCGCTGGAAACCTTCCCATCTTCATTGCTCAGGAGAGTCGCTTCTGCCTGTATCCAATTTATCGTTTATGCCAAAGCTGGTTGAAAGGGCTGCATGTGAACGACTTTCTGAGCATGTAAACAGTAACAATCTCTATGAACCTTTCCAATCTGCCTATCGACATGGCCACAGCACAGAGACTGCCCTACTTAGAGTCTTAAATGATCTGTGCTGTTCCGTTGATAACGGTAATGTAGCATTACTGCTACTTCTGGATCTTAGTGCAGACGTTGACACTATTGACCACCAGAATCTCTTGTCACGGCTTCAAAATGAATTCGGAATAAGAGGAAGTGCGTCAAACTGGTTTCAGTCTTACCTAGCAGATAGATACCAAACGGTCTATGTAAATGGTAACTATTCCGATTCGGTTGAACTTAAGTGTGGCATGCCCCAGGGCTCAGTACTGGGCCCTGTGCTATTTACTCTGTACACTAAGCCGCTTGGCTCAATCATCGACCGTCATGGTCTTCTCCACCACTTCTACGCGGACGACACACAAGTTATAAATAGCTTCCTACCATCCGCGGGGGATGCGAGTGTAGCCGCTGAACAACTATCACACTGGTGCAGTGACATAAAAGAGTGGATGACATCAAATATGTTAAAATTGAATGACGATAAGACAGAAGCTCTCCTAATAGGTCCTGCAAATAGGGGTGTGAAGTCTCAAATAGATAGCGTAACTATCGGCTGCAGCTTAATTCAGGTGTCTAACTCTGTCAAAGATGTGGGTGTATGGCTAGACAGTGAGCTAACCATGGAAAACCATGTAAATTACCTATGTAAATTATGCTACTTGCAATTACGAAACATAAGAAACATAAGTAGAATCTGGAAATTCCTAACCAAAGAGGCCACCATCAAACTTGTGTTAACCACTGTAACATCTCGTTTAGACTATTGCAACAGTTTATTGATGGGTGCCCCAAATGTGCTCATCAATAAACTGCAGGCAATTCAAAACACTGCTGCCAGGATTATTTCTCGCTGTCCCAAATATGCACGAATCTCTCCTATTTTGAAAGCTTTACACTGGTTACCGATCGAACAAAGAATTCGCTTCAAAATTCTTTGTCTGACGTACCAGTGTAGAGCCAGAACTGCTCCTTCATACCTTTCCGAACTAACAGTGCCATACATTCCTGGACGATCACTAAGATCTGAGAACAAAAATTAATTAAAGGTTCCTCCAACCCGTATGACATCCTATGGGTCTAACACATTTTCATACGCAGCTGCAATCGAATGGATCTTGCTTCCACTCGATGTTAAATCCTGTCCTACATTGGCCTCGTTTAAGCGCAGACTGAAAACCATCCTTTTTTGCCAATGTCATCAAAACTGTTAACTTAAAATTTACGCTTTTCGTCGTTTTGTAAGCGCATAGAGCACGCCTTTCGCGTGGAGTTTTGCGCCATATAAGTGTACTATTATTATATCCATATTACATAAACAAAAGCCACGGATATGGATACATTGGCAAGCAATATTGATGACTAAACACTTTATTTTGGGCAATTAGTAAAGGCGATAAATCTAAATTTACATTGAATCATTTCTTTCCCTTTATTACAATTTACGCGTATAATAAATATGGCATTTTAACTTTCGGAGTCCAAGATGTATGTTTATAGTACTGTATTCGTCAAAGTTGAGTCAAAATTCTATATTGAGTACAACGATGATAGGCGTCTCGTTCGACCTGGATCTTAGCACAACGTGGATTCGTAAAATAAAACATCCATAGTATACTCGGAGGTGTAAATGGTCTAATAGTACTGGTTGTTCATCGGATGTTGTTAGTACGAGATGCTTAGAATGCCAGATCTTTTGTGGCATAGCTACCTAACATAGGCGTAGCATGGGGCCGCGAAATATGACTAGTTAGTAACATCCTGGCACCATGTGAGCATCTATGAAATTGTAAATGCTAACATTACCATACATTATGCATTGCTTAAAATGGTATGTCTCTCAGTAATCCTAAATACTAAATACTCAGTAGGGTACGCTTAGCCGAGTACATAACATAGATACTATGTTATAATTATGTGCAACACATACATTTATAAAGGTTGTACATTCTTCTGAAGATACCACGCATCGCGTAGCTGAATGATATGCACAGTAACTGTACTTGCTTGCACGGCCTGCATAAATGTAATATTTCGTCGCAAGTGTGGAGAGGGATTATGCCATTTTCTATTTCACTTGTGAAGCGAGCGAAATACATCGGATGTGAAGGTTACACACGTCTATACACCCACGCAAGCACTTATATACATAATTTATTACTCATCACAGAGAAGAATTACTTAGCTAACAGACTGATGTATACCGCATCACAATGCAGCAATATTGGTCTTACAGCATGACAACATTAGCAAACATGGACAGCAGTTAACACTTTTTGCAATGGATTTCATGGATTCCACAAAACGTTGATACTAGTAGATGGTTAACTAAAATAGTACAATATAATTTATCTTTCCAGTTTATCCATACAGCTACGTGTCGTGAAGGATGACGTCAGGAATGACGTAATTACGTTCGTCACGAATGCATAATTGATGACGGACTAATGGTTTGTTATACGAATTGTATGTCTTTACTATTAAAATATGGATGCTGTTGAATATTGTGAAATTAATTTGACTGGGCGATGGTCATCCCATAGGCAGCAACATCACCCAGTCAAATTAGTTTCAAACTATTTAAAAGCGTGCCTGTATAGCTTTCTGGAAATTAATAGTCAGCGAGTTCAGGGACTGATCGATCCCAACACGAGCGAGGTGTGGGTGGAGTGGAGCTAAAGATGTGTGGGACATAGCTAAAACTGTTAAGTTCAATTGCAGACATGTATCTAACACTGATAATGAATTATTGAATCAACAAACAGCGATTGAATCACCAAAGCGGTAGTGTTTGGAATCCATTTTAGTGGAAATACGTACAGCACAGTTAATATACAGGCTAGATGCGTTTGGTATGTTCTGTGTGATGCTAAAGTGATTCGCATGCGCAGCACGTAAAGAAAATTCACAAATCATTAACACAATTTCTTAGCAAAGCAAATAACTGCAATAGGTCAAGTGACTTCATAGAGATGGTAATCTTAGTTTAAACAGCTGTTTCTTTGCGATTTCAAGACCCAGACAATCTGTCCTCAAGCAACAATAGCATTAGGATCACATGATAAGGCTCTACCTAGCCGCACTAGGGCTAGTCATATACACTCAGCTCTTCCGACAAGATTGTATGTAGGAAGCAACAGGCCAAGCTTATGTTCAAATATCAAACAAATTTATCATAACGTTACCTTCAAATGGGGATTCTGGTAATTCAGTGTTCAAAGTATATATATATCCTATATACACGTATACAGTAGGTGGACCCTAGTGAGAAATGGCCTAGAAATTAATCCCTCAATTCGTGATAACGAACTGTCCTCATTGATATTTCCTTTTTGATAGATTCTTACTGCTATGAACATATCCAAGTCAAGATATTATATCATAAAACTGTTATTTATTATTATACAGCAGTTCAATTGAAGTCACAACATATGTGACTACTACTACTACTACTACTACTACTACTACTACTACTACTACTACTACTACTACTACTACTACTACTACTACTACTACTACTACTACTATTACTACTACTACTACTACTACTACTACTACTACTACTACTACTACTACTACTACTACTACTCCTATGTCATAGGCGGTACTACGGACGATGCTAAACGCGATGGCACAGACGATGCTACAGCCGATTCTACAGACCATGCTACAGACGATGCTACAGACGATGCTACAGACGATGCCACAGACCATGCCACAGACGATTCTACGGACGATGTTACAGACGACGCTACAGACGAAGTTACAGATGATTCTACAGACGATGTTACAGACGATGCTATAGACGATACTACAGGCGATGTTACAGACCATGCTGCAGACGATGCTACAGACGATGTTACAGACGATGTTACCGACGATACTACGGACGATGCTACACGCGATGTTACAGACATTGCTACAGACCACGTTACAGACGATAGTACAGAGGATGCTACAGACGATGCTGCAGACCATGCCACAGACGATTCTATAAACGATGTTAGTATGCTGGATACTCTCGCGCATTGGACCGAGGCTGCTGATTAGCTGCGGATCTCAGGGTTGCGGATTCTATGTTGCGTGTCTCTGGATTATACAAAGACCGACTTTGTGAGCCAGTGGAACACTCACGTTCCAGGGGGCCATGCGACCATCGTTGCAGATGTTGAACCACACCCTTTCATCCCGGCTGTTTGTGTCACCGGTGTCGCGGTCCATTTACTCAATTTAGAGTGTAGACAGTACAAAATACAGAATTAATGTGTATGATAAACAAACAAACAATGGTACGCGTTTGTTGTTGTGGGAGAGAAATCAAGTACATAGGACTGAGTTGGTGATTCGCTTAACATGGTGTTTGCGGTCATTGACACTTTGATTCTAACTGCTCTGAAACTCCAATAGTTTCAAAGTCACCTCTAACCAACGTGGCGGAGGGAAGTCCCGACAATTATTAAGCCCTGAGGCTGGAGGAGCGTAGACAGAGACACTCACTCATATATTCATAAGAATATGAGGCCTTATGGTATATGGCCAATTTATACAACCTATCTGGTGTGCGGTGTTACATATCCACTACTTCAGGACAAGACGCTTACACAAAATGTCTCCTGTAGAGTAATCCTATCTTGCTACCTACAAACCTACCTTATCGGGCTAAAATAGTGTAGATTAGCGAACTGCGGGTCTAATGTTTTATGTAAAATAGGCAACTAGGATGGCTACTGCCATGTAACTAACTATCAGAGTACAGTAAAAATGTGAGGTCACACGACCTTGATGGTGCCTGTTAGTCATCGGCACAAAATAAGAATAAATATATACAGTAATAAAGATGTAACTGTAAAAATTCGGTCTCAGACGACCGTGCGGTACCTGTTAGTCATTAGTGGTTGGACAGTTCCGTACTGGTGCGGATTTTTGTATCTGCCCTGTTGTTATGAAGGGCTACAGTTGAAAGATATTTGATCCGTATGCATCCTGGCTGATAACAAGACGAGATGCACTGCATAGCATCATGCGATGCATCAGGCAATGCCATCAGACTGAGATTGAAATGTTTAATACTGAGCACGACACATTTGCGGATTCAAACTACCACTCTTTGGCATGGTGTCGCAGATCCTCTGAGTTATCCATCGAAAGGACCACTCGTCTTACATACTTACATTGAAGCCCGTCCACTAAACGTCCCTCCATGGTGTTGGTAGTGGGGTCCCTTACTTTGATTTAGTTACTTTCCCTGGATGATATCCTTTCCAGGAGCTTCCAAAAACTGGGTGCGGATGCGGTGGTTATGCTCCAGAGACGAGGCTGAAATTTGAATGGCACTGTAGTCGGCTATTGGGTGCCTGACCTACAGTTAGCAGTTGGCCCACGACTCGGTCTGCTCGGGCCTAACACAACCACCTTTTCTCCCTTCTGATCTGCTCTCGATTCTGATTTTTCTGTTTCTTTTATACTACACATGACGTCACAGCTGGAGCGCCACAACCAATCAGTGCGCGAGTTTCAGAGGCAGGAGAAGCGATCATGTGATACGCTATCTTCACGCCCCCCCCCCCAACCCTTCACCAAGTACATGCGCACGCTTATGGCCTTTGAGAACTATTTTGAACGGAATCAAACATGGATAACTCGGCCATTTCTGGACCGATTTTAAAGTAGTAAAATGATTTGGAATCCTCGCTGGTAATAGTTGATACAGAGAACGACCAGAAGAGGATATTTTAAAGAAATGACGTAAACCAACTCGGTACAATACTCGATGCCATTCTCTCCAACACTAACGCGCGTTGTCTGTAAGCAATCTCTGATGCCCGCGCCTGCACGCTAGGTGATCTCACGGACTTTGTCGTTTTGCGAGCCTCTCCTATATGGCTTTATACATGCGTACTATCCTACCCAGTGATGTGTGCATGGAATGCATCCAGTCCGGCCGTTCCGTACCCAGACGGGCTTGGATGGTTCGTACCTGACCGGTCGATCCACGCTACACAACTCCATCCTAGTTTGGCACCTGTGCCAAATGATACCGCAATGCGCATCGAATAAAACAGGGCATAGGCTAGGCAAGAATTAAAGACTTCTCGAGTAGGCGCATAGCCGAGAGGAGTAGCGACGCGAGAGACGAGTAGTTTATCAGAGAAGGCACATAGACGTGCGAAAGAGTTTGAGATTTTTTTGTAGTTTTTGATGCTGCGGTGCATGCTGTTTTTATTTGTTTAATACTTTGATTTAGCTAAACAATATCTCGCGAGGACGTTCTTTTTGCTGACGGCAATTAATTTCCTGTCGAGAAATAGTGACAACACTAATGATTTTGTTAATATATATCCGTCTCGTCTTTTATGACGAGAAGAAAAATAATAAGAAAAATAGTACATAATAAGTAAACAGACAATCAGGCAGCCCCAGCAATAGGGGGGGGGGGGGGGTGGGGGGGCATAATCTAATATAGACACATTCATTTTTTTTACCTACACCGCATAAGGTCTCGGGATCCGCAACAATTATGTTGTTAATACACAGCTATGCGATAATAGCATAGGTGTGTAGGATGACCGTAGACAGAAAACCTATGGGTGAATCGGTCATTAACATAGATGGATTTTGTCTGTTTTATTCCGCTCGCGTCCAATTATACATTCCCTTCGTAAAAAGAAGGTCAATATAAATATAAGAAGGAAGGAAGTTAGATACTTATAAACTTGACCTCGTATAAGTCAGACCGAAATTCGTAGTTCGTAGTTCGAAATTCGAAGGGAGCAGGCATTATAGGGTAAATATCAGATGCTGACGATTAAGCCATTGGCGACAAGTCTAATGCGCGCGTGTGTATACACAAATAGTATGCAGGCCTACATATAAACGGAATAACGAACTACGTTCTAGCAATAAGATGCAATCCGAATTACGGTCTGGACTGTAATTAAAGCTGAATAAAATTCTAGAAGGATGGCGCGCATGTGTATATATAAATTGTACAAGCCGATCTTAGACTGAATAACGAACTGCGTTCTAGCAGTAAGATGCAATCCGAATTATAGTCTGGACTGTGATTCAAACTGAATAACGGTCTAGAAGGAAATTCAGTGTTCATCCGAATTACGGTATGGACTGTGGTTGAATCTGAATTATGTTCTAATATGTGATCTTATCCGAATTACAGTCGGGACTGTGATTCAAACTGAATGATGTTATGAAATGTGATGGCATCCGATTTACGGTCTGGACTGTGATTCAAAGTGAATTATGTTCTAACATGTGATGCCATCCGAATTACGGTCTGGACGGTGATTCAAAATTGAATTATATTCTTGCATGTGATGATTTGATGTTATCCGAATTACGGTCGGGACTGTGATTCAAACTGAATTATGTCCTAACATGTGATGTCATCCGAATTACGGCCTGGACTGTGATTCAAGACTGAATTAACTTCTGGCATGTGATGTCATCCGAAATACGGTCTGGACCGTGATTCAAACTGAATTATGTTCTAACATGTGATGTCTTCTGAATTACGGTCTGGACACTGCTTCACACTGAATTATCTTCTAATGTGTGATGTCATCCGAATTACGATCTGGACCGTTATTCAAACTGAATTATGTTCTTGCATGTGATGTCATCCGAATTACGATCTGGACGGTGATTCAAACTGAATTATGTTCTAACATGTGAAGTCACCCAAATTATGGTCTGGACAGTGATTCACACTGAATTATCTTCTAATGTGTGATGTCATCCGAATTACGATCTGGACCGTTATTCAAGACTGAATTAACTTCTGGCATGTGATGTCATCCGAATTACGGTCTGGACCGTGATTCAAACTGAATTATGTTCTAACATGTGATGTCTTCTGAATTACGGTCTGGACGGTTATTCAAACTGAATTATGTTCTAACATGTGATGCCGTCCTAATTACGTTCTGGACTGTGATTCAAAACTGAATTATGTTCTTGGATGTGATGGCATCCGAATTACGATCTGGACGGTGATTCAAACTGAATTATGTTCTAACATGTGAAGTCACCCGAATTATGGTCTGGACGGTGATTCACACTGAATTATCTTCTAATGTGTGATGTCATCCGAATTACGATCTGGACAGTTATTCAAACTGAATTATGTTATGAAATGTGATGGCATCCGAATTACGGTCTGGACTGTGATTCAAAGTGAATTATGTTCTAACATGTGATGCCATCCGAATTACGGTCTGGACGGTGATTCAAAATTGAATTATATTCTTGCATGTGATGATTTGATGTTATCCGAATTACGGTCGGGACTGTGATTCAAACTGAATTATGTCCTAACATGTGATGTCATCCGAATTACGGCCTGGACTGTGATTCAAGACTGAATTAACTTCTTGCATGTGATGTCATCCGAAATACGGTCTGGACCGTGATTCAAACTGAATTATGTTCTAACATGTGATGTCTTCTGAATTACGGTCTGGACACTGCTTCACACTGAATTATCTTCTAATGTGTGATGTCATCCGAATTACGATCTGGACCGTTATTCAAACTGAATTATGTTCTTGCATGTTATGTCATCCGAATTACGATCTGGACGGTGATTCAAACTGAATTATGTTCTAACATGTGAAGTCACCCAAATTATGGTCTGGACAGTGATTCACACTGAATTATCTTCTAATGTGTGATGTCATCCGAATTACGATCTGGACCGTTATTCAAGACTGAATTAACTTCTGGCATGTGATGTCATCCGAATTACGGTCTGGACCGTGATTCAAACTGAATTATGTTCTAACATGTGATGTCTTCTGAATTACGGTCTGGACACTGATTCACACTGAATGATCTTCTAACGTGTGATGTCATCCGAATTACGATCTGGACCGTTATTCAAGACTGAATTAACTTCTGGCATGTGATGTCATCCGAATTACGGTCTGGACCGTGATTCAAACTGAATTATGTTCTAACATGTGATGTCTTCTGAATTACGGTCTGGACACTGATTCACACTGAATGATCTTCTAACGTGTGATGTCATCCGAATTACGATCTGGACAGTTATTCAAACTGAATTACGTTCTAACATGTGATGCCGTCCTAATTACGTTCTGGACTGTGATTCAAAACTGAATTATGATCTTGGATGTGATGGCATCCGAATTACGATCTGGACGGTGATTCAAACTGAATTATCTTCTAATGTGTGATGTCATCCGAATTACGATCTGGACAGTTATTCAAACTGAATTATGTTCTAACATGTGATGCCGTCCTAATTACGTTCTGGCCTGTGATTCAAAACTGAATTATGTTCTTGGATGTGATGGCATCCGAATTACGGTCTTGAACATAATTCAAAACTTAATTGTGTTCATGCATGTGATGTCATCCGAATTACGGTCTGGACCGTTATTCATACTGAATTGTGAACATGCATGTGATGTCGTCCGAATTACTGTCTGGACCGTTATTCAAACTGAATTAAGTTCTAAAATGTGATGTCATCCGAATTATGATCTGGACCGTGATTCAAACAGAATTGTGTTCTAACATGTGATGTCTTCTGAATTACGGTCTGGACTGTGATTCCAAACTTAATTGTGTTCATGCATGTGATGTCATCTGAATTACGATCTGGACCGTGATTCAAACTGAATAACGTTCTAGCATGTGGTGTCATCCAAATTACGGTCTGGACTGTGATTCACAACTGAATTATGTTCTTGCAGGTGACGTCATCCGAATTACGGTATGGACTGTGATTCAATACCGAATCATGTTCTTGTATGTGATGGCATCCGAATTACGATCTGGAACATGATTCAAACTGAATTATGTTCTAACATGTGAAGTCACCCGAATTACGGTCTGGACCGTTATTCACACTGAATTATGTTCTAATATGTAACGTCATCCGAATTAAGATCTGGACCGTGATTCAACCGAATTATTTTCTAACATATGGTGTCATCCGAATTACGTTCTGGACTGTGATTCAAAACCGAATCATGTTCTTTCATGTGACGTCATCCGAATTACGATCTGGACGGTGATTCAAACTGAATTATGTTCTAACAAGTGAAGTCACCCGAATTATGGTCTGGACCATTATTCACACTGAATTGTCTTCTAATGTGTGATGTCATCCGAATTAAGATCTGGACCGTTATTCAAACTGAATTATGTTCTAACATGTGATTTCTCCTTCGATCAATACTCACCATTCTATTACTTCTGATACAAGCTAGCTTGGATAGCTGGCCCTAGGAATATAGCTTTACCGGCTTCTGGAACCGGGTATCCGGCTCACAACTGCCGAGTACCCGTTTGCCATGAAGCTCATTCTTGTTTGCATAGCAACAAGAGCTACATGCTTTTTTGCAGTTGGAAGTCTTAAAGTGTTCTAAGTCTTTTTCTGTGATTGTGATAGCTTTGTGTTCGCTCTCTAAGGATTATTTGGATTACCATGGAAGGAGCCGATGATAACCAGGTCGTATATTTCCATGTTATTCCATAGTTAAAAGACTTAAGTCTTCAAAATTTCGTCTGTGTCGCATATTCCAATTTCTGACCCCGAATCTGGGACGTGTGTTAACAACGAAATATCTTCCTTTAACCCCAACAGGCCATCGGCAGCTATGAAATATGGTGTTGGCTATACGGTGATTAACACGAAAATCGGCTGACGTTGTTCTCCGTATTATCCGAGCTTGTGACGTCACATCCGAGTTGTCTCGGATTTTTATGTGAAGAAAATGTTTCATTAATTCGCGCATCTGATTCTGGGTGCTGCGTACTGTATTGGGACCAGAAAAACTTTGGAATTTTCAAGTTTTGCGTGTTATCACGATCTGTTTGCAATGATCGGCGTTTCAAATTTCTTAATTTAGATGTCTGGTCTGCGGTTTTACCGTGTTCTACAGCAGTTTGTTTACATTTTGTTGTTTCTTCACAAATCGTTTTGGCCTTCGTTAGGAGTATAATTTATATTGATTAGTAAATATACCCCGAATGCTATGCGATATGGTTCCTGGTTCCGTTTATACATCCTTGAGGATCAGTTTATGTTTGTATCTTGCCCGATTCGTTCTTGTCGTCATAATCAGTGCGATCATTGCTGTAACGTTGCGGGATGGGGTGCGGGAGGGTGAACATTTAATTTATGGTCAAATTATTTGAAAATTATTTGTCTGCCTTCCATTCCTGTTTCATTCCGCTTGCTTATTGTAGGCTTGTGCTTATTTATAGGCCAAGCCAGCCCCACCATCATGTGACGAGTTCCATAAGTTCGTGAGGGTTCCGTTTAAGGATCATGTCTGCTTTAGATGTACAAATTGTAATCTTGATAATAGGTATAACATTTGTGCAGTGTGGTCGTCCAATATGATGGTCAAGTTCCTTGCCCAGAAGGACTTGGCAGGGTCTGACGCGCGGTCAGGTGGTCCAAAAGTAAATCACGGAGCATCCGTTTCGGCCCTTGGGGGTGCTCCACGTCTGCAACCAGAGGTTGCGGAGATGGCCCCTCCGGTGAGGTTTGGACCTGCTATGCAAGGCTTCTTGCACAGCGTCCTGCCTACGCTGGTGTCGTCCCTGCTTCCGAAAGTTGTAGGGCAGTCTCTTCCCGTGTTTTATATGGACCCTGTCCTTGGACAGGGTTCTGGACTGGCCACCGAGGGAGCCGTCTCGTACGGCTCCCTGGCAGTCCCATCGTGCTCCGGCCTGATGGGTTCTGTCTCTCTGCGGCCACCTCCGGGTGGTCCAGTAGCGGTGACCGGTCCGCCAGGCATGGGAGCCGTCCGTCAGGATGGCGCCAGTGTTTCTTCATCTGGTGATGACTCTTCGGAGTCTGAAGACGAGGAGGCAGAGGAGGAGAGATTGCTGCGGCCTGAAATGCCACAGGTGGAGAGCATGGAGGTCGATTCCATCCTGGACGGAACCACCCTCCATCTGTCTGGCTTGGCGCAAGCCAGGACAGTGGCTCCGCCCATAGTTGAGGCCACTCCGGTACCGGGCACCGGTCTCATGCTGGTTGGTTTGCCGCCAACTGACACGGTGACGGGTGTGGCTGGCCAGGCGTGGTATACACCTATCTCGCCTGGTCCAGCGGTCAGGCATGTGGTGCCATTGGCGTCTGTGCTTGGCCACGGTTCCTCAACCATTACGGGTCTGTACGGTTTTCCGTGCGGGCCTACTCCATGGACTGGTGTTTTCCATGGGGTGGCGGCAGAGCCGTACAATACCGGAGTTCCTGGCATATCAGCAATGGCTCCTAGCCGGGAGGCAGTTGCTGGTAGAGGCGTGAGCACATCAACGAGTGACGTGTTCACGGGAGTGTCCTCTTCGGAGACAGACTGGTCTGAGACTCTGGCTTGGCTAGCCAGGGTGGACCCGTCTGTGGTGGATGCACCCTGTCCAGCGGTGGCATCAATTAGGATGGGGACCTTGCCCACAGCCAGGATCCAGTCTATTGGACTGGATCCAAGGTTTATGGAGTTGTTGGATGCTATTTACAGCAAGCAGCTCCTGACCAAGGCCAGCTCCCTGCGGCCTCCAGGGAGGTCCAGGCGAGGTGTCGTATCCCCGGGGGAATACGACAAATATGGTGTTGTTCCAGCGGTCACTGAGGATGATCGCTGGATGCTGGGTGTCCAGAGTGCTGGAGTGGGTGGCCCCGCCCCGGCGTTGGTGGACAAGTCCCAGGTGCACCATGATGAAGTCCTGTCCCCATGCGATGAGGGGGTGAGGGCAGCAATGAGTGCTGTCAATCACTGCCTTCTTCAGTCGGTGTGGGCTGAGGCTGGGGCTGGCCACCCTATGCCACCTGTCGCGCTATCGTGTGTCAATGCATAAAAGCAAGGCGAAAGCCAAGCCTAGTGCTGCTTCTGCTTCTACTGGGTCTTCTCAGCCGCCTCCGGCGAAGAAGGCCAAGACGGTTGTGGAGGATCCTACCCCACCCCACTGTTGCCACTGACCGCCCAACAGGCGGGAATGGCAAGGGGAAGGGTAAGTCCTCGAAGGGCGGAAAGAAGGGAGCAGATCGTACATGAGGGTACGAGGACTCCCTTCGTATCTGCCTGGACCGCACCTGTGCAACAGGAATAGCATTGCCAGTTAGACCTGTCAAGCCGAGACCAAAATGGTTCTCTCTCTCTCTCTCTCTCTCTCATCAAGAGGGGAGGGGGGATGAGCGAATCACAAGCCAGACACCCGCATTAGGCGTCAATGCGTCAATAGTGGGTGGAAGGATAATGCGCTTCGTCGAGGCTTGGCGAGGTGTGACGTCAGACAGTCTGGTCCTGGGATGGTTATGGGTGAACGTGTTACACGCTGACATTTGAGTAACTATATTACAAAGCAAAGGTTTTAATCAAAATTGCTCATTCAGATCAAAGATTTTCAAACAAGGCCATCAGTCACGTATTACTTTGAAATGTTTTCTTTGCGTTCCGAAGGAAAGATGGGTGGCTGGAAGGAATAAATGAAGGGATGGAGAGAGGGAGGATGAAGCAGGGAGGAAGGAGCGAAGGAGGAAGGAAGGAGGGAGGGAAGGGTGGGGGAGGAAGGATGGAGGGAGGGATGGAGGGAGGGAGGAAGGAAGGAGGGAGGACGAAGGAAGGAGGGAGGAAGGAAGAAAGGAATGAGGGGGGAAAGGAGTGAGGAAAGGAGTGAGGAAAGGAAGGGGGAAAGGAGGGAGGAAAGGAAGGAGGAAAAGGATGAGGAAAGAATGGACTAACGAACGAATGAGCGAACAAATGAACGAATGGATGGACTGACAAACATGCAGATGGACAGACGACGGACGAACGAACGAATGAACGAATGAACAAATGCCAGTGGATGGAAAGCAGGAAGGAAGGTTAGAGAGAATGAAGAAATGAGGTAATGAATGAACGAATGAAGGGAGGAAATTACGGGTACAGGGAAGGATAGAGAGAGGAAGGATGGAATGAAGGACAGTTTTCTTGCTCAAACAATCATGCAATTCAAAAGGTAATAATTGGTTCAATTTAACCATTTATATGGAGAAGATGAGATTTCTATATACCTTTTATTAGGTGGATCTAATGAAGGACTGATAGATTTCCTAACGATGTAGACGAATATTATATACAAGTTATGGATTTATAAAGTAATAAAATAATGGAACTGGCACTGGCATGTATGTATGTAATATTGTAAACGCACTGGCTCAGAATTTTCAAAATTGAAAAAATTGAAAATACTTTTGCTTATTTTATCACATGAGATTGTCAATTTTGTTTAAGAGGTGCCATATGGCCTGATGAGTATACAATGATAACTCATTGATTGGTGTTTTGAACACTTATTTGAGTTTTTGCTTTTACCAAGATGTTGCACAGATTAGGATTTTTCTTAAATGCAATTACCGGACGCTTGTTGAATGGTTGTTTTAAATTGTCCTGTAATTTGTGATACTCATCCTTTAGGACTTTCGCAATTTCAACATTTTTCCGATTGTATGTGAGAGTAAATGGGATAATCTCACGTTGATCCAAGAGGCCTGGGTCAGAATTTATGCCCCTTGGCCATTGTGTTTCGAGTTCTTTAATCTAAAATGATTCTCTTAGTTTTCTTTGTTTATCAGTTTCCTCTGTTGTGTCTGAAAGAGGTAGCTGTTCGATAGGCATAATTTCAAAGTCACGAGTGACTAAATGATCAGTAAGATGAAAATGTTCAGCCACATGTGTGTCTTCCTCTAGTCAAATATCTGAAAGGTGTCTAGGGGCTCGGCATCTGAGTAGAGTTTTCATTTCGCCAACATACTGCTTTTGACACAATTTGCATGAAATTAAGTAAATGACATTTTCAGAAACGCAATCTAATTTCGACTGAATTTGAAATTTGCTTTTGTTTGAAAGCTCGTGAATGTACTCTGGGAAGGAAGAAATGTATCCAATTTACACCTTTTCTTTTCACATTTCCTTCACCAATAATCAGACGATTATGACAAATTTTGGTAGGTCGAGAATTTCTGGCATTATCCGGAATGATTTCCAAATTATGCAAAGTTTCAGACTTTATTTTACACAGGAACCGAGAAGAGTACACTCTCGGTTTGGAGTCTTTGAATAAGGTCGAACATGATGATTCACAATTTTTCCTATCACTTGAATTTCTATGAAAACGGATTATTTGTGATTTTACAAGTCGCTTGAAAGTATGCGGTGGATGGAATGATTTCTTGTGCAGTAGTTGCTGTGAGTCGGTTGGCTTAAAATAAACTTTGTAGTCTAAGTAACCAGTTGTTTCATACTTTATACCTTTGTATAAGGTTACATCCAGGAAATCCACGAACATCTCATCAATTTCAGCTTATAGTTTGATATTCATATCATGATTATTCAGAATGGCCAGGAATTCGGTAAATTCTTCCTTACTATGTTGCCAGATCATAGAAATGTCATCGAGGTACCTGCGGTAAATGAGCGGCTGATTTGGACAGTTTTTGAGTGCTTCCTTTTCCCACTCTGCCATGTAAAGGTTAGCGCAGCCACAAATTTGTTGAAAAATTTCACCAGCAAATTCAAAGTCATTGCCCTTCAGACTAAGCTCTAATAGAGCTATTACTTCTCTTTCGGGCCTGTTGGTGTCATGATAGTCGGCAAATGCTCTACGAATTCAATTTAAACCCTTTTCGATGTCAGTGTTTGTGTACATAGCATCGACGTCCATTGTGATTAAGAATGAATTTGGAGGGACCGAGATCTTAGAGACCTGGGCTAGGAAGTCTTCAGTGTTTTTCAGATAGCTAAAATGTCTATTTGCAATTGGCTGAATATGGTAGTCGATAAATTCACTAATCCTATATGATTCCGAACCACAATCTGAAATGATGGGTCGTCCTGGTGGTGTCATTGGGTTGGTCCATGAGTCGACAGACTTATGGATTTTAGGAAGGAGATAAAATATACGTGGTTTTGAATCATCATTTGCACACAGGGATTTAAATTGCTTTTCAATTATCTTTTTGTTATCAGCCATTTTTTTGGAGAATTTCGTTGAATTTGCTACAGTTATTTTGCCAAAGTGGTTCATTTAGTTTTCGGTAATGCTTCGGATTACTAACCTGTCTATGCGCTTCTTTGATGTAGTTTTCTTTATCCATTATTACAGTGGCCGATCCTTATCCGCAGGTTTGATGACAATTTCACTTTTTCTATATAAACCTAATAGGCCTGGCGTTGCTCATAGGATAAATTTTGCTGATCGTTTGGAAATGAAGTATTTTCAATATGGTCAGATTAAAGTTTTATACTTTCACCGATTGCTGGGTCAACATATTTTAAGTTTGGAGCCCAGCCGTTCTTTTCAATGAATGGTGGAATATTACTATTGGAGTTTCGAAAAAAATCTGCCAATTTCAGACGGTGGCCAAATTCAGCAGTTTCAGTAAAGTCATTATCTAAATCTGCATCCAAACCTGTATTAGGTTTTGGTGTTGGGACAAAAGTCAAACCAAAATTAAGCAGTGACTGTTCTGCTTCGACTAATTAAGAGCCGGTTAAGTTTACAATATTACTACCCAGTCCCATTTATTGGTGGTTGGTACCTTAACACGAGTTTAATTTAAATTAAGGGCCACAAGCCAGTTATTATACATGTCATTCACTGTCCTCTCAGTACAATGAATATTGTCATGACCCACTTCGAATTATGTCGAAGGAAGACTAGGTAAGACAATAACCTTGGACTCAGGGGACTTGGCCTTGCTTGACGCGACAGTACGATTAATAGCATCGAGTGCCTACTTTTGCTGAGGGGTCGAGGTTGCAGAGAAATTTAGTTCAGTGAAATAGATCATAGACTTGGAAAATTTCTTTCTTACCATGCTGAATAATAACCTAAGTCGATACTCGGAGTCTGCGATCAGATTATTGCTATCATTTATTCCTATGGTGAGGACGACTTTCTCAGGTTGGAATTTCCCTGTGTATTTACTAATGATCGTTCTGAGATCATTAATCAATGCTACAGGGAAACAGGCAACCTGAGTATCTGGATGGGGATCCACATTACTCCGACTCAAGTTTGAATCTCTTTTTGTCGAGGTTAGAAAGTTGCCAATTTGGTCTGTTGGTAGCCTCATTTCTGAATTTCCAGTACTTATTCTGTTCCAAGTGTGTGAGATTCTTTGGTCTAGCGCATGGAGATGGTGTGAACCGTTGTTGAGGGACCTTTTGTGCAGCTTGGGTCCTTGGACCAGGCTGTTTACTAGCACCTTTAGCATTTGACATCCTCTGCGGAGGAGGAGGAAAATCCTCAGGAGAGAATGGTGGCGCCGGTGGAGGTGAGTCTGGTAGAGGGATCATAGAAGGATCCACTGGAATGTAAATACTGTGGTTACTGGATGTGTCAGGAAGAGAGCTAATGGCCGACGGGCGTTTATCTGGACGTTTTAGTGTTGGTGAGGCCTCTGCAGGTGAATGTACCCACTTTTTTTGATGAGCGGATTGTACTAAATTTGCACCTTGTACTGATTTGCTAACAGGGGTGACATTTGGTGGTTTAGTAACAGGCTTATAATTCGGATCAAGTGGTCTAATAAAATCATAAAATGCTGAGATGGCATTGTGATCCAATTTTCTGTGATAATTCTTTTTGGCCCAATGGATTTCAGTGGACTTGGCCCGACCGAGGTCTAAATATGGAAGAGTTTGGGCTGAGAGTAGCTCAGAACGGAGGACTCCTAGTTGACAGTTATAGTGGCGAACCCATGTTTTAATCATTGTTTTCGCCCATTCGAAGTTGACATTACGAATGTCGAAGTGGACCTCAGCATCTGGCATGGCCGGTTTGCAGAAGTCTGTCAACCTCTTGACCTTTCGACTGAGGCCATTTGACACGGTGTCGCTGTCCAGATGCTTGTTCAGCACACCCAGGTGGTGAAAACATTGGATTATCATGTAGTATACCTTAACCAGCCGTGCGCGAGCAGATGATGGGTGGTGTGATTCAGACTCATCACCGGCCCTTCACCTACCCCTGCACGGTCTAGCCATGGAATCACAATCAATCCTAGTCAATCAATAAATCTAAATCTCAATTAATCTCAATCTAAATCTCAATTAATCTCAATTAATCTTAATTAATCTCAATTAATCTCAATTAATCTTAATTAATCTCAATTAGTTTCAATCAATCTTAATTAATCTCAATTAGTTTCAATCAATCTTAATTAATCTCAATTAATCTCAATTAATTTCAATCAATCTTAATTAATCTCAATTAATCTCAATTAATCTCAGTTAATCTTAATCAATCTTAATTAATCAGCCAATCAATCAAGTGGGCAAATAGGCAAACAACCAGTCAATCACTTTATCAATTCAAGCAACCAATCACGCAACCAGTCAGTTCAGACAATCAAACACATAACCAATTAGATCAAACCACCAATCAATTCAAGCAACCAATCAATCACACAACCAATCAATTCAAGCAACTAATCACGCTACCAATCAGATTAAACAACCAATCACGCAACCAATCAATTCAAGCAACAAATCACGTAACCAATCAAGCAACAGGTTATGCAAACAATCAAATCAAGCAAGCAATCAAGTGAAACAACCAATCAAATGAAACAATCCATCAAATCAAGCAACTAGTCAAATCAAACAACAACTCAAGCCCCCAATCAAGCAATCAATCAGATCAAGCAACTAATCCGATCAAACAACCAATCAATTCAAGCAACAAATCACGTAACCAATCAAGGTACGCAAACAATCAAATCAAGCAAGCAATCAAATCACACAACCATAGTCCCATATGAATCGTCAGTGTGTAAGTATATCAGACATGTGAAAGCTGGTCGGCCAATCCTTGACTTTTAGTCTTGGTGCGGTGGTCCAGTGGAAAGATGCCTGGTTGCTGATGCTATGCGGTGTTGCAGAATGGCGGTTCGATCCCCCGACCGGGAGATGGTGATCAACAAATTAAACTAACGGGTGCATCACTGTCGGCTAAGTTAGCACATGGAAATTGAAGCCGCACGTTGCCAGTGCGTCAATAAAATAAAAATACATATACTGCCAGAGCCGTGGTGGAGTCAGAGTACAATAGGCGTAAAAGCCTAGGATTGATTGTGACAGATGCATCCACAGATAGTCCCATATGAATCGTCAGTGTGTCAGTATATCAGACATGTGAAAGCTGGTCGGCCAATCCTTGACTTTTAGTCTTGGTGCGGTGGTCCAGTGGAAAGATGCCTGGTTGCTGATGCTATGCGGTGTTGCAGAATGGCGGTTCGATCCCCCGACCAGGAGATGGTGATCAACAAATTAAACTAACGGGTGCATCACTGTCGGCTAAGTTAGCACATGGAAATTGAAGCCGCCCGTTGCCAGTGCGTCAATAAAATAAAAATACATATACTGCCAGAGCCGTGCTGGAGTCAGAGTACAATAGGCGTAAAAGCCTAGGATTGATTGTGACAGATGCATCCACAGATAGTCCCATATGAATCGTCAGTGTGTCAGTATATCAGACATGTGAAAGCTGGTCGGTCAATCCTTGACTTTTAGTCTTGGTGCGGTGGTCCAGTGGAAAGATTCCTGGTTGCTGATGCTATGCGGTGTTGCAGAATGGCGGTTCGATCCCCCGACCGGGAGATGGTGATCAACAAATTAAACTAACGGGTGCATCACTGTCGGCTAAGTTAGCACATGGAAATTGAAGCCGCACGTTGCCAGTGCGTCAATAAAATAAAAATACATATACTGCCAGAGCCGTGCTGGAGTCAGAGTACAATAGGCGTAAAAGCCTAGGATTGATTGTGACAGATGCATCCACAGATAGTCCCATATGAATCGTCAGTGTGTCAGTATATCAGACATGTGAAAGCTGGTCGGCCAATCCTTGACTTTTAGTCTTGGTGCGGTGGTCCAGTGGAAAGATGCCTGGTTGATGATGCTATGCGGTGTTGCAGAATGGCGGTTCGATCCCCCGACCGGGAGATGGTGATCAACAAATTATACTAACGGGTGCATCACTGTCGGCTAAGTTAGCACATGGAAATTGAAGCCGCACGTTGCCAGTGCGTCAATAAAATAAAAATACATACATACATACATACATACATACGTAGGTATGTATGTATTTTTATTTTATTGACGCACTGGCAACGTGCGGCTTCAATTTCCATGTGCTAACTTAGCCGACAGTGCTGCACCCGTTAGTTTAATTTGTTGATCACCATCTCCCGGTCGGGGGATCGAACCGTCATCCTGCAACTCCGCATAGCATCAGCAACCAGGCATCTTTCCACTGGACCACCGCACCAAGACTAAAAGTCAAGGATTGGCCGACCAGTTTTCACATGTCTGATATACTGACACACTGACGATTCATATGGGACTATCTGTGGATGCATCTGTCACAATCAATCCTAGGCTTTTACGCCTATTGTACTCTGACTCCAGCACGGCTCTGGCAGTATATGTATTTTTATTTTATTGACGCACTGGCAACGTGCGGCTTCAATTTCCATGTGCTAACTTAGCCGACAGTGCTGCACCCGTTAGTTTAATTTGTTGATCACCATCTCCCGGTCGGGGGATCGAACCGTCATCCTGCAACTCCGCATAGCATCAGCAACCAGGCATCTTTCCACTGGACCACCGCACCAAGACTAAAAGTCAAGGATTGGCCGACCAGTTTTCACATGTCTGATATACTGACACACTGACGATTCATATGGGACTATCTGTGGATGCATCTGTCACAATCAATCCTAGGCTTTTACGCCTATTGTACTCTGACTCCAGCACGGCTCTGGCAGTATATGTATTTTTATTTTATTGACGCACTGGCAACGTGCGGCTTCAATTTCCATGTGCTAACTTAGCCGACAGTGCTGCACCCGTTAGTTTAATTTGTTGATCACCATCTCCCGGTCGGGGGATCGAACTGTCATCCTGCAACTCCGCATAGCATCAGCAACCAGGCATCTTTCCACTGGACCACCGCACCAAGACTAAAAGTCAAGGATTGGCCGACCAGTTTTCACATGTCTGATATACTGACACACTGACGATTCATATGGGACTATCTGTGGATGCATCTGTCACAATCAATCCTAGGCTTTTACGCCTATTGTACTCTGACTCCAGCACGGCTCTGGCAGTATATGTATTTTTATTTTATTGACGCACTGGCAACGTGCGGCTTCAATTTCCATGTGCTAACTTAGCCGACAGTGCTGCACCCGTTAGTTTAATTTGTTGATCACCATCTCCCGGTCGGGGGATCGAACCGTCATCCTGCAACTCCGCATAGCATCAGCAACCAGGCATCTTTCCACTGGACCACCGCACCAAGACTAAAAGTCAAGGATTGGCCGACCAGTTTTGACATGTCTGATATACTGACACACTGACGATTCATATGGGACTATCTGTGGATGCATCTGTCACAATCAATCCTAGGCTTTTACGCCTATTGTACTCTGACTCCAGCACGGCTCTGGCAGTATATGTATTTTTATTTTATTGACGCACTGGCAACGTGCGGCTTCAATTTCCATGTGCTAACTTAGCCGACAGTGCTGCACCCGTTAGTTTAATTTGTTGATCACCATCTCCCGGTCGGGGGATCGAACAGTCATCCTGCAACTCCGCATAGCATCAGCAACCAGGCATCTTTCCACTGGACCACCGCACCAAGACTAAAAGTCAAGGATTGGCCGACCAGTTTTCACATGTCTGATATACTGACACACTGACGATTCATATGGGACTATCTGTGGATGCATCTGTCACAATCAATCCTAGGCTTTTACGCCTATTGTACTCTGACTCCAGCACGGCTCTGGCAGTATATGTATTTTTATTTTATTGACGCACTGGCAACGTGCGGCTTCAATTTCCATGTGCTAACTTAGCCGACAGTGCTGCACCCGTTAGTTTAATTTGTTGATCACCATCTCCCGGTCGGGGGATCGAACCGTCATCCTGCAACTCCGCATAGCATCAGCAACCAGGCATCTTTCCACTGGACCACCGCACCAAGACTAAAAGTCAAGGATTGGCCGACCAGTTTTCACATGTCTGATATACTGACACACTGACGATTAATTAAGATTGATTAAGATTAACTGAGATTAATTGAGATTAATTGAGATTAATTAAGATTGATTGAAATTAATTGAAACTAATTGAGATTAATTAAGATTGATTGAAACTAATTGAGATTAATTGAGATTAATTGAATTAATTGAGATTAATTGAGATTAATTGAAATTAATTGAGATTAATTAAGATTAATTGAGACTAATTGAGATTTAGATTGAGATTAATTGAGGCTTAGATTGATTGATTGACTAGGATTGATTGTGATTCCATGGCTAGACCGTGCAGGGGTAGGTGAAGGGCCGGTGATGACTTTGAATCACACCACCCATCATCTGCTCGCGCACGGCTGGTTAAGGTATACTACATGATAATCCAATGTTTTCACCACCTGGGTGTGCTGAACAAGCATCTGGACAGCGACACCGTGCCAAATGGCCTCAGTCGAAAGGTCAAGAGGTTGACAGACTTCTGCAAACCGGCCATGCCAGATGCTGAGGTCCACTTCGACATTCGTAATGTCAACTTCGAATGGGCGAAAACAATGATTAAAACATGGGTTCGCCACTATAACTGTCAACTAGGAGTCCTCCGTTCTGAGCTACTCTCAGCCCAAACTCTTCCATATTTAGACCTCGGTCGGGCCAAGTCCACTGAAATCCATTGGGCCAAAAAGAATTATCACAGAAAATTGGATCACAATGCCATCTCAGCATTTTATGATTTTATTAGACCACTTGATCCGAATTATAAGCCTGTTACTAAACCACCAAATGTCACCCCTGTTAGCAAACCAGTACAAGGTGCAAATTTAGTACAATCCGCTCATCAAAAAAAGTGGGTACATTCACATGCAGAGGCCTCACCAACACTAAAACTTCCAGATAAACGCCCGTCGGCCATTAGCTCTCTTCCTGACACATCCAGTAACCACAGTATTTACATTCCAGTGGATCCTTCTATGATCCCTCTACCAGACTCACCTCCACCGGCGCCACCATTCTCTCCTGAGGATTTTCCTCCTCTTCCGCAGAGGGTGTCAAATGCTAAAGGTGCTAGTAAACAGCCTGGTCCAAGGACCCAAGCTGCACAAAAGGTCCCTCAACAACGGTTCACACCATCTCCATGCGCTAGACCAAAGAATCTCACACACTTGGAACAGAATAAGTTCTGGAAATTCAGAAATGAGGCTACCAACAGACCAAATTGGCAACTTCCTAACCTCGACAAAAAGATCTTGATCGTCGGAGATTCAAACTTGAGTCGGATTAATGTGGATCCCCATCCAGATACTCAGGTTGCCTGTTTCCCTGTAGCATTGATTAATGATCTCAGAATGATCATTAATAAATACACAGGGAAATTCCAACCTGAGAAAGTCGTCCTCACCATAGGAATAAATGATAGGAATAATCTGATCGCAGCCTCCGAGTATCGACTTAGGTTATTATTCAGCATGGTAAGAAAGAAATTTTCCAAGTCCATGATCTATTTCACTGAACTAAATTTCTCTGCAACCTCGACCCCTCAGCAAAAGTAGGCACTCGATGCTATTAATCGTACTATCGCGTCAAGCAAGGCCAAGTCCCCTGAGTCCAAGGTTATTGTCTTACCTAGTCTTCCTTCGACAGAATTCGAAGTGGGTCATAACAATATGCATTGGACTGAGAGGACAGTGAATGACATGTATAATAACTGGCGTGTGGCCCTTAATTTAAATTAAACTTGTGTCAAGGTACCAACCACCCAGAAATGGGACTGGGTAGTAATATTGTAAACCTAACCGGCTCTGCATTAGTCGAAGCAGAACAGTCACTGCTTAATTTTGGTTTGACTTTTGTCCCAACACCAAAACCTAATACAGGTTTGGATGCAGATTTAGATAATGACTTTACTGAAACTGCTGAATTTGGTCACCGTCTGAAATTGTCAGATTTTTTTCGAAACTCCAATAGTAATATTCCTCATTCATTGAAAAGAACGGCTGGGCTCCAAACTTAAAATATGTTGACCCAGCAATCGGTGAAAGTATAAAACTTTAATCTGACCGTATTGAAAATACTTCATTTCCAAACGATCAGCAAAATTTATCCTATGAGCAACGCCAGGCCCTATTAGGTTTATCTAGAAAAAGTGAAATTGTCATCAAACCTGCGGATAAGGATCGGCCACTGTAATAATGGATAAAGAAAACTACATCAAAGAAGCGCATAGACAGCTTAGTAATCCGAAGCATTACCGAAAACTAAATGAACCACTTTGGCAAAATAACTGTAGCAAATTCAACGAAATTCTCAAAAAAAATGGTTGATAACAAGAAGATAATTGAAAAGCAATTTAAATCACTGTGTGCAAATGATGATTCGAAACCACGTACATTTTATCTCCTTCCTAAAATCCATAAGTCTGTCGATTCATGGACCAACCCAATGACACCACCAGGACGACCCATCATTTCAGATTGTGGTTCGGAATCATATAGGATTAGTGAATTTATCGACTACCATATTCAGCCAATTGCAAATAGACATTTTGGCTATCTGAAAAACACTGAAGACTTCCTAGCCCAGGTCTCTAAGATCTCGGTCCCTCCAAATTCATTCTTAATTACAATGGACGTCGATGCTATGTACACAAACATTGACGTCGAAAAGGGTTTAAATTCAATTCGTAGAGCATTTGCCGACTATCATGACACCAACAGGCCCGAAAGAGAAGTAATAGCTCTATTAGAGCTTAGTCTGAAGGGCAATGACTTTGAATTTGCTGGTGAAATTTTTCAACAAATTTGTGGCTGCGCAATGGGTAAGCGTTTCAGCCCAGGCTTCGCTAACCTTTACATGGCAGAGTGGGAAAAGGAAGCACCCGAAAACTGTCCAAATCAGCCGCTCATTTACCGCAGGTACCTCGATGATATTTTCATGATCTGGTAACATAGTAAGGAAGCATTTACCGAATTCCTGGGCATTCTGAATAATCATGATCCGAATATCAAACTAAAAGCTCAAATGGATGAGATGTACGTAGATTTCTTGAATGTAACTTTATACAAAGGTATAAAGTATGAAACAACTGGTTACTTAGACTACAAAGTTTATTTTAATCCAATCGACTCGCATCAACTACTGCACAAGAAATCATTCCATCCACCGCATACTTTCAAGGGACTTGTAAAATCACAAATAATCCGTTTTCATATGAATTCGAGTGATAAGAAAAACTTTGAATCATCACGTTCGACCTTATTCATAGCCCTCAAACCGAGAGGGTACTCTTCTCGGTTCCTGCGTTAAATAATGTCTGAAACTTTGCATAATTTGGAAATCATTCCGGATAATGCCAGAAATTCTCGTCCTACCAAAATTTGTCATAATTGTCCAATTATTGGTGAAGGAGAATCTCGGAAATGTGAAAAGAAAAGGTGTAAATTGGATAAATTTCTTCCTTCCCAGAATACATTCACGAGCTTTCAAAGCAAAAGCAAACTTCAAATTCAGTCGAAATTAGATTGCGATTCTGAAAATGTCATTTGCTTAATTTCATGAAAATTGTGTCAAAAGCAGTGTGTTGGCGAAACGAAAAATTCACTAGGATGCCGAGCAACTAGACACCTTTCAGATATTAGACTAGAGGAAGACACACATGTAGCTGAACATTTTAATCTTCCTGATCATTTAGTCACTCGTGTCAGACACAACAGAGGAAACTGATAAACAAAGAAAACTAAGAGAATCGTTTTGGATTAAAGAACTCGAAACCCAATGGCCAAGGGGCATAAACTCTGACCCAGGCCTGTAGGATCAACGTGAGATTATCCCATTTACACTCACATACAATCGGAAAAATGTTGAAATTGCGAAAGTCCTAAAGGATGAATATCACAAATTACAGGAGAATTTAAAACAACAATTCAGGCAAGACAAAACCCCCATGTGTCAATACTGGACATGCCGCTAAAGATGGAATATGCCGACGCTGTGGACTTTATAGATGAGGAAAGGAAACCCCTTGACGAACTTCTCCCAATAGCTGCAAGCAAACTAAAAATTGAGTATCTCTTTATGAAAGAATCCAAATCAGAGTCCACCCACATATACCTATATACAAAGCATGAAACTAAAAAAAAGGACGATCCACTCCATGGCGGCTAACCATGGAGGAAAAGTAAAATCCTGGGCTCACTGCTTTGCAGTACTGCTGACATTGCTGCACGCTGCATCATGGGGAACATGGCTTTCCAGTCCTTCTGGAAGCTATGGATTCGTAGATCAAAGATGCCCTTGGTAAAAAGACTACGTTTATACAATGCAACCTGCGTATCCTTTATGATGTATAACTGTAACTGCTGGGCAGCTCCAAAGGCAGCTCTGGACAAACTTGACGCCTGCCACCGCAAACACCTACACACCATCACTGGACACCGCTGGCCAGAGAGCATAATATCCAATGATGCACTATACAAGATGTGTAATACGTCGCCGCTGTCTGTAAAAGTCGCCCAGCAAAGATGGTCCATGTTTGACCATGTGCTAAGGATGCCAGAAGACACACCAGCATACTCGCCATACTCGAAGCCAGCAAATACTAAGCCAGGAAGAGGATGTCATTACATAAACCTGCTAAGCGTGCTACGAGGTGACCTCAAGAAAGCAAGACTCAAAAGCGAAGTTGGACGGATTGCAGTTGTAGAATGTTTCTATTACTACAGCTGCCGAATACAGTAATCATACATAGCGAAAATAGAACTTCCTGTCAATTCCTTTCAAGATTTGTCATCAGAATATTCCTGAAGAACAGATAATGTTGATGTTAAACATCTGTTAGCAGATGTTTAAATGGTCGAGTGTATTCCACATCAGAAGACCGCCACATGCTTGATAGCCTATAGTCTGGAGCAACAGAATACCTTCGAGAGGAAATCAGAGATGTAGTAGAGGAAGGGCGTGAAGATGGCCATACCACTGGACATGCAATGGGAAGGGAGGACGGCCATGCTCCTGGGCAAAGGAGGCCCATGAGCACATATTCAACAGTGATGACCGGAAGCAGATACAGGAGAATATAACAACGTTACTAGAATTCCCAGAGGAGAACTACCAGGATTACCCGGGGTCAATCAAATCTGCTCACGGGACAGATGCGAGCAGATCATAGAGAAAATAGATCTTCCGGGAAAAGTTCGGTAAGCAGAAGACTATTGGGCTTGAATGGAAAATGTTCCAGGCAGAAAAGGAGGGTGGGTGGGTGGGTGCGTGCGTGCGTGCGTGCGTGCGTGCGTGCGTGCGTGCGTGCGTATGTGAGTGCGTGTGTGCGTGTGTGTGTATGCATGAGTGTGTGAGAGTGGGTATGGGGTAGGATGCGTGGATGTGGGTGTGCGAATGTGTATGTGTGTATGCGTTGGAGTCTGTGGGATTGTCTTTGGGGGTGGGTGGCTGTGAGTGTGTATATAGGTGTGAGAAAATGCATGCGTATTGGATGTGCGGGTATTAGTCGGTGTGGTGTGGTGTGGGAGCTGATATGGCATTGCTGTCCATTGCCTCAGCAGGTGAGTCAGATAACAGAAGTCTTTATTGGGAGAGTAGATGCTCTGCTAGGAGAGCATGCTGCAAGATGCTTATTCTGTGTTCCGATGGAGAGATGAACACCACTTTCCTCATATGGACATGTTCTTGGAAGATGGACTCCACCTGTTTGGCTATATCAGGGAAACTACCTCATGCATGAGCTCCAATGCGTGTACAGCAGGGAGTGCCATATCACCAGCCAAGATGAAGAATGTTATAGACCATGAAATGCCAGCAACAACTGAGAAGGTAGGGCATGTATCAGCACCAGATATGTCTAGGACAATAAGAATCTGTGTTGTGGAAGCATAGGTACCCATGACCTGTCTAGACTATTAAGCAATCTTAAACTGCATGCTGAAGAACCATAAGTTCTTCACATCATTTCTTTCTAATTTAGATGCAGCATCTCGCTCACCATCAATGGCGACGCAGACAGTGATCCTGCCCGTCTTTAGGTAGTCTCCATACATTGAAAATGAGCGTTTGCTCTCGAGCATGTCCTTAGCTAGGTCCTGTGCATGTGACTCGATCAACAGCTTGACGGCTCCTTCATCATCCATCTCATGTGCACATTTAACAATTAGCCAATCCTCAAGTGACCTACTTTTGAATGCATTCTTGACTAGGTTAATGGCTGAGTGCCATATGGAATATGTATTGCCAATAAGGTCCCCGGCTGTCATAGTAGTGCGGATCTCCTTTGACTTACCATTTTTATTTGATGTCCATGATGGAGATGGGAGCAACAGTGTCGTCAGAACCGAGATGTATATCAACCAAGTGGGCCAAATCCCCAAGCTCAGACAGCTAGATGGTCTGTTAGTGAGAGAGTCATTGTTGATACAGTATATAAGACATCTTAAAGCCTAGCCGTCTCCCCAGTGAAACATGGCGCAATATGTCTGTCATTTTAATAGTTTTAACTAGTTAATATTATATTTTCTGTCATACAGCAGTGAGACAAAGAAATTTCTAATGATTTTCGTAGTTAAATCAATACCAATATCGAACTGAGTCACGCGGTGTAATCAAGTCGTGTCGTCTGCCCTGTAATGTGTTAGACCCGCTGGTACAATGCCATGCTATTCTGTCAGACATCTGGAAATCAAGCAGGAAATAGAAGTCTCTGGCAGAATCACACAAGGAACAGTGTGCTGAAGTTCAGAAGCTATAAACATGCAGAGTAAGAACAGTTATTAGTGGAGAAGTGGTGCAGAGGGTCTTGAGGACCAATATATTTAGGCCGCAAGAGCATCGTGACCAGAAGTGTTAGTTCTGTGAAGTGTTAGTAGCCGAGAAGCCATGCATATTGATTCGAGGACCAGTGTACCCAAACCCCAAGAGGGCCATGCATGCCTGAGCAAGAAAATGTTACTGTGCACACAGATGAGTATTTACATTGACTACCATGACTATCTCTATTCTATTTGAGCTAAACACTCACGATTCTCTGGAGTCGTCTCGGGAGTTGCCTGGAGTCCAGGAAAGGTAGTCTTCCATTCTCTGCATTATCTATATGTCTTCATAAACTAAACTAACACAAAAATGAACTAAAACTCTTTTTAATAATGATAATAAATAAAACTTTTATTTTTTGCACATTAATAGAGCCGTATTGCAGGCTTGTAATTCTAAGAAACTTTCAACGATAAAACGATTTTCTAACTAACTATGGATTCAATTTTAACAAACTTATTCTGAAAAAAATTTCTAAATTCTAACAATAACGCATTTCAATGCTGATGTTAAACTCACGTCGAGAGAGATGACTTCTCAAGAAGAGCACAATCGGAAGATTCCTGTCATGCATGTCCTTATATACAATAAAAGTGGATCAGTGCATGACGTCGTTCTAATGACGTTTCAGAGGTCTTCCCTGGTGATTTCCAAAATCTAACTACTTTGATTGGTTAACACTCTCCTTCCCACACTCAAAAGACAGCCGGAGTCAACCGGTCAGAACCAGTATGCAAGTGATGCCTCTTGACAGACTATGTATACAATTCTGCTTTGACACATCTCATCAAGCATCGATTCATTGCATACTTTGTGCCTCTTACTCATTGGCTTTATTATGACAAGAGCTTTAACCATCCAAATATTAACTCAACAGGATTACTTTACCATAGGAAAACTATGCTCGGATTTACTAACTAACGGTTAAGAGTCATCATGACGTATGCCTATGTGATATCTGACCTGACATGTACATCCTGGGTAATTACCAGAATTACGCATACATCATGGGATTTCTGGTGCTGAATCAGATAACTTGATCTGTATACTCTACTCATGCTATCTGACCAACTTCTTCGAATCATGTAATATCTTTTCTTGATTACCCATCTTGTAAAACCTTGGTGTATTAAGTACCAAGAAGTCACCTTAAGATCTATCTTGAACTTCATCCAACAGCGCCTTACCGTCACAGTATCTATAACTTGTACCAAAGTGGAATAACCAGTTTCTATCCTTTAAAGGGGTTAAAGATTCAGTTAGATTTCTCATAGCGGATTATGATTATGACTATAACTTTGTGTGGGCTGAATATTTGGCTAAATTATTTGCTCTAAATCCTGATTGTGAAAATGATAAAACTAGATTTATTGTAGCAACCAATCATAATCTAACGGCAATCTGATATGGCTAATCCAATTTGTCAATTACCAGTGATTATAATTATCCATTTAGAATCCCTCACAACATTCACATAAAATATATCATTTATATCATTTGCATGCAACATGCATTATTATAGAAATAGCAGTGGCAGTAATTGGATATCCCTATACAATATAAATACTCATTACATAAATGTTACACCACTCTATCATGTCATAGCGACCTATATAGTTGGCCCTATTGCTAATGAAGTATACACAATGATTAACTGTCCATAGTGACCTAAATAGTTGGTTCTATATTCAGTGACGTATCATGATGACGATGTTATGAATATTCAAGACTGAGGATGTGACCCAGAACATACTTGACACACACAGTGTCAAAAGGTTGCTGTGACATTCGCAGGTAGCTAGTCCACACATCCCATATTCACAATGTGACCCTATGAAGATAAACCTCTAAAACGGGTTATTGGAAATAAAAGTTGTAACATACATGGCATACGGGAGTCAAACCCTAAACATATGATTTCATCAGGCCAACCGTACATTGCCATGCGTATCACATATGAGTTCATATGATTTAGGATGAGAAACACCTTCTTTTGAAACTTCTGAAAGTGACAAAATCAACAACCATTTTAAATGGCAGTGTCAGCAAACTACAACATATGCATATATTTATTATTACAGTCAGTATATTGTCTACATGAAGGACATCCTAGTTGTGACAAGATGTCTCAACTATACTTATTGAGTCTAATTTACTTTAAAAGGAATACTCTCAGGGCCAGAATAATCAAACCAAATGAAAGGTGTGAAACGATCAACAGCAAAAAATATGAGAATCTAATAGTTTTGGTGGTAATGTGTACAAAGTTAGAAACGACTGAATCAATCAATGTAGACATATGTGAATATCTACTAAGACCTCAAACGATGATTACCTAAACATTACCGTGAGAATTGTTATAAATGTGCCAGCGTGACCTTGCCACAGAGGATATTAATTATCATGCCTAGGTACCAAGTAGGAATGCGATGAGAAGTTAGTTCAGAAGGTATGCGCCATGCAACATCCATCATTGTAAGTAGAATCAAACAAAGAGACATGTATGCTTCATCATCAAGAGCGTGCATGACCAAACCTCAAGAGTAGATACAGCTATGAGAAGGAATAAGTACAAATAAGATCAGTGGAAGCAGCACCTAGTGCAAATAAGCTCGATTCGCCTACTAGACAAAACTTTGGAATCAAGTGATCAAAATATAGAGCAGTAGTGTCACCTGTTCTCCCGAGTGTCGGGGGAAGTCATTAAAATATGTTCACCAACCAGCAATGCTTCTGACATGTCTGACATAACTGGTAGTTCTGTGGATGCAAGATGCAGAGTTGAAGTAACATCATGTAACCCTTCATTCACTGATGCTGAACGTGCTACTTCTGATAGCAACTCAAGTATTTGCAGCTCGATCTTGACCATTGGTAAGTGGCTATCACTAATATGCTGTATGGAGCCTTTATCAGGGGCCGCTCTTTCTCTGATAGAGGTGTTGGTGACCTGATCGTTTCCCTTGTGCATTGCTCAAAACACTACATGATAGGACATGGTAGAAATGCATACTCGCTGTCACGAGGGCCTTCTTTAACTGACGAAAGTGATGCCCGTTGTGATGGATACAGATCAACCGAAAGAGCCTGCGGTCGATGCATCAGGGGCAAGACGTGAAGTACACCAGGATTTGCTATGGCTGGTATAACGTGACCCATGCTCATGTTCATAGAATGATAGGATGTGAAAGATGGTGGGTTAGATCTCTCCTCACGTACTACATGCTCTTAACAAACTGCAGAATCTACTAAATCTAGAGCCGTCAGAAGTGTCAATGGTTGCTGATCAATGGCAAGAATGGTTGCCTTCTGATTACCCACACCGCATAAGAAAAGACTCTATGATGATACTTATCAAGTGTTTCATCTGGGGTAATGGGATAGTCATCAGTGGTTGTTATATCAGCAAACTCTACCAAAGATAAATCATCCTGTTCCATTACCTGCACCATGCAGAATTGCTGCCACATATGCTCGAACCATTCACTTATCTTCATCGTGTCAAATAAGCGGAAATAGCGAGTATGGACACCAATAATGCTATCCCTTCTCTCAATCAATGGAACTGTTAACATGAGGACAATAGATATTCAAATATTTTTTTAGCTAAATTGAAATCAAAGGTCAGGGAAAGTTAACTTAAAATATATAGGGACATTTGTGCATGTGAAACTCATTAAATGAGCACTCTCACATTCTCACATACCAGATGTCACAAACAGATTTATAAAAGTAAGCTAGATATAGTACTGATGGATTGGTCTAGCTAGACATACTAACAATTAAAAAGCAAAGAAATTTGATATTTGTATCAAATTATGCTCAAAACATATTGCAAGAAAGCTACACCAAACCCTCTCTACAATAACAATTCGATTATATACGAAACGGGACCACATTCCCATATCAGTACTGTTGGGTTGATATAATTCAATCCGATGATAGATCGGGCCAGCCATAAGGTATCCTGATCCGTGGTGAGGGGGTGTTATGCAACTTCATTTCAATAAAGCTTCGAGTTTCGCATCATCCAGATATAATTTGGTGAGATTATCGTTCTACCCAGATTTGCATGGCATCTTGGCATGAAAAATCTCAGAATCCAAACAAATGTCTCTCTGATATTGACTTCGGATATAGCATCAGTAATCGCCGAGGCAGTTAGTTCGATCACTCGTCTAAAACCTATGTGGATTGGGGCGTTTAGGCTAGGCTGGCTAATGCTCACGCACTCGTAATCTCGAGGGTTAGCGTAAAAGCAGGCTAATATCCTTTTGAATATGGAGTGAACTCGATTTGAAACTTCTATGAGAATTTCAGAATGCATAACATCTTTGTTATAGCTGATGGTGCACTGTTGTTCAGTAATTTTAAATCTTCGGGAGTGTATAGCATGCAAGTCTGTTATGGAGATCATTCTGTCAATGGCGTCCATTGTAGGTACATTAGCGGCAACAGCAAATGTAACTCATTCATTATTATTATTATTATTATTATTATTATTATTATTATTATTATTATTATTCGAGTCATCGGTGATATCTGGGCGTTACGGGAGCGTCCCAGCAACGACACCCCCTTTAACCTCGTCCCCATTAACCCCACCCTACCTGATGGCCCTTATTCTTACAATTGGCGTAATTACTCACGCCACCGAAGGCCGGTGTGAGCATTGTGGTTGGTGCCATCTGTATGTTCCTTTGTCTGTCTGTCTGTCTGTCTGTCTGTCTGTCTGTCTGTCTGTCTGTCATGATGTCTGTCTGTCCGTCCGTCCGTCCGTCCGTCCGTCCGTCCATCCATCCATCCGTCCGTCTGTTCGTCCGTCCATCCATCCATCCATCCGCTCTTACGAGAGTACAATTTTGGCTCACTTCATATGTACAGGGCATATTTGTGGGCCTTTATAGCGCTTGTGGGCTGCAAGCCACAAGCGCCTATGCCTAAACTGGTGATTTGATCAATATCTGGCTCACAGGTAAATTTTGCCAAAATCAAGTCACAAATATTTTGGACAATTATTTTTGTCCATTATGGACGACAACGGATGAAATGGGCCATGTTTTAGAATTTAGATTCTGCTAAACAAGTCTTACACATAGATTACCCATTAAGCGAGTCTTCTAAACAATTCCAACGGATTTTCGGAAATATAGAAATCGTTGTAGTACTGAGAAGATTTGTCAACTCCAGAAACTAGTGAGAGATAGAATTCAGCTTCAGACAATTGATACATTGTTAGTGTCACTGTTAGCTGATTTTAAAGAAGATTTAAGAAAATATAATCCAAATTTCGATCGAAATTTCAGAACTTTCATATTTTTTTACTGGGATTGAGACCAAAATTTGCCAACATCTTAGCATGCGAACGAGAACAACAAACGAGTCCAAGGTTCTAGAGCTTTCAATACCCAAGTACCAGTTCCGAGTACTCGAGGACTCATTAATCTAACAACGAAGTGAGCCGAAAAATTTGAAATATAGATGCTCTCAGAGTATCTCCTTTGAAAACTCGGAGCTATCACATTCACCCCACCCATGAAACAATACATATTCTTTTAGTACAATTTGAGTCATTAAAAGATGTTGAATTATTATTCTACAGATCAAGTCTATTTGGAGGTTTCTTAATTCTAGCAGAACGCCGGAGTTCAATTTGGTCATCATGAACACCTGAATCAGTATAGGTATCATCAGATACATGAGTCTCTTCATGATGAAAAGATTGAGTGTGATTAGTGTCATTTGAAAATAAGTCATTCAACTCACTTACCGCCGAGGGATCAGAAACATTGTCCTGTATCGAATCTCGTGGAAGCTCAGATGGAGATTCCCGAGACAAACACGGGTTTTGTCCATTCACGCTACGACTGGGAGCAAGGTCCTTCGTAGAAACAGCTTTCTCCTGTCCATTACACAGCCTGATATAAGCGTATTGATCAATTGCTTCCAATAGTTCAACTTCATCAACATATGGATCATATATAGAGTTTCTAACAAATCGTCGAAGCAGAACTGGACCTGCAGTAGTCAAGCAGGCTGGAAGAGATGTACCAGTGCACGTATATCTAGGATATCTGATCAAACGATCATGTGGTGAGTCAGTGGTTGCAGTTGATATTAGTGAGCGAATCGAATGAAGAGGGACTGGCAGTACTTCCTCCCAACTTCCAGTTTCCTGGCCGCGTGAGTGCAGAGCTAACTGAACAGCTTTCTAGATCACCCCATTGAATCATTCACATTGAGAGTTCCCTACTTGGTGGAATGGAGTGGTCCGACTAGTCATTACACTACTTTTCTGCAGAAAATCCTTTACACTAGAACTCATAAAGGCTGCACCTCTGTCTGAATGTATGTATTTTGGCATCCCAAAAACACTAAACAGATGTTTTAAGCTAGTAATCATACTCTTGCTACTGACATCGGAACACGAGAATGCCCAAGGAAATCTACTAAATTCATCAACTACTGTCAAAATGTATCTATTTCTCGATGATTATGGTAAGGGACCTTTGAAGTCTACATTAAGTTTTTCAAAAGGCGTTGTAGCTGTCACTAGATCTGAAGGCAGTTTCTGAAAGAATCTTGGCTTCAACAAACAGCATGACTTACATTCTAACACACTTTCCGTACCTCTTCCATCGAATATGGCATATTTTTATTACGAATATACTGAAGCAGGCGAGTAATGCCAGGATGACAAAGGTCACTGTGTAATTTTTGGAACTTCTCCAATGAATGTTCCTGTGTGATACTCGCATCGACACGTGAGAACGCATCAGCATTGGCATTGAAGATTCCTGGGCGAAATCTAATGTCATAACTATAACAAGAAAGTTCTAATCTCCATCGCTCTATCTTGTCGTTCTTAATTTTACCCTTGTGGTTTTCATGGAAAACGAATGACACCACTCTCTGATCAGTTATGATATTGAAATGTCTCCCCACTAGGTAGAAGCTCCATCGTCTAATGGCTTCTACGATTGCATATGCTTCCTTCTCAATTGACGAATGGTTGCGTTCACTTGGAGTGAGTGTCTGAGAGAAGAATGCCACTGGACGACTGTTCTGATTTAAGACTGCAGCAATTGCAACATCAGAAGCATCAGTTTTGATGGTGAAAGGTTGAGTTTCGTCAATAGGTGCTATGACTGAATCTGCCGTTACCCATTTCAGTTTTTCAAAAGAGCTGATTTGGTTCGCGCTCATTGGAAATCGGTTTACAATAGTAAGCGGGCTGACCAAGGTAGAACAGTTACTTATCCACTTGGAATAATGAGCGAACATTCCTAGAGTGGGTGCTAGTTCAGACTTGCTTGATGGCACAGGAAGATCTAGTAGTGGACGCATCCTTTCTGGGTCAGAACGAAGACGGTCATGACTGATCTTGTAGCCCAGAAGATCTCTCCCAGTTTTGGAAAACACAGACTTGTCATGATTGAATGACAAGTGATACTGTTCAGCCACACTTAGAAACGTGTGTAGTTCTCGATCGTGATCTGCCTGAGCAGGACCGGCTATTGTGATGTTGTCAACATAAGCGAAGGTTTGCTTTCAACCACTTTTCTCAAGAATCGAGTCCATCACACGTTGAAATGCAGTTACGCCATTTGTAACATCATTGGGATTCGGCGATACTGATACAGTTTCTGTCAGCTTCGAATGCTGTGTAAGGTTTTTCTGACTCAATGATTGGGATGGACGAAAGATGGTTTCTTTGATGAACGGCTGGTTTGTGACGATTTCCCTTGATTAAATTGTTCTAAACCAATTAATGCTCATGATAAAACAACGGATGTTAAAGATTAAAAGTTTGGCTTTAATCAACGGAAAAACGAACTCGTATTTTAACCATAGACATATCTAGGAATAGATGGCAAAACGAATATGTGAAAACTCGGAACTATCACATTCTCCGAGTTTTCACATCTCCCACATGTCTATGTATAGGCCTAAATATGTACCCTCCCTTTGTTGTAAAATTATTACGACTTTATCCGTTTTCGAGAATATATCATAGACCTGCAATTCATTGGCTTTCTTCTCATATCTGTATCCAATAATACAATAACACTAACATATATTGTCACTTTGAAGGCTGACTGCTGAGTGGAAAATATCTTAAATGATTATTTATTCATAATATTCGCTCAATAGTAATGTATGTAGTAATGAAAAATTAATAACAAATCAATCTAATTATCCAAATTCTGACACCAGGATTCTTACTAAATCAATCTGCAACTGTCTTGCAAATCATATAGTTACGCATGAGAATGTTACTATTCTACTAATTGAGTTTAAAACAGTATCGGTCTGAGTCAGTTATATTTATATGCTGGTCAGTAGCGGCGGTCGGTATAACACAGTATCTGTCAGCAATTAGTTGCACGCAAAATTTGCATTTAGAATAATATATAAATACATTGTAATACGTACTTAACTGATCCACTAATGCGTCGAACAAGAGTGCGATCAAACATCAAAGTATACTATTGTCGATGATGACATTGTTAAAAAAAATCGGAGAAGATCGAATGACTGACGTCGCAGAGGAGTAGAAAAGGTGCCATAACCATAAGTAACCATAAGTTGGTACTGGACGCAGGATTTCCAGATCGTCATACTCTTCATCAGTGTCTACAATTACTTGCATGGTGTGCTTCGAAGTATCGATTTGGGCCTTATAGTTGTAGAGGATGTCTTGGTGCCGCTTCTCGAAAATACAGTTGGTGCGTTGATCACATCCTCTGACATGCTGTTCCATGGTTCGGCTATTCTGATTGCAAAGATTGGTTGCCGCAGTCTCATTTTCGCTCTTTTTATAAACACCTTTAGTGCCCTCTTGTTGCCGAGTCTCTTAGTGGGATATCTGGACTTACATCAGAGTTATATTTATCATGGAGAATCATGTACGTCTCTATCATGTCACCTCGCAATCTCCGATAGGCCAGTGCTGGTAACTTCAGGGTCCTCAAGCGGTCTTCATACTCTAAATCTTTCAGCCCTGGAACCAGTTTTGTTGCCGTTCTTTACACATTTTCTATCAAGGTTAGATCTTGTTTTTCCGGAACGAAATTCACACGGTGCTTGCGTATTCTGGATGTGGGCTTACTGATGCTTTATCAAGCCATTTAAAGGTTTCATGGTCAATGTAAATAAAAGATCTACGAATAATCCCCATCAGCTGTGCCACCTTGTTTACTTTCTCAGTTATGTGCTCCTCGGATAATAGTTTGGAGTCAATGGTGACACCGATATCATTTTCTTTGTTGACCTTCATCAACTCGTGCTGTGGTTCTTCAGCCATCTTTCCCCTTATAAGGTAGTGGCTCTCATTCTCGGATAGTCTTCCCACTGGCATCAGCTTGCATTTATCAGGGTGGAATCTCAGTAACCAGTTATCTGACCAATCTTGCAGTCTATAGAGATCTTCTTATAGATTTACTTGGTCTGCCTCACCCCTTATCTGGTGGAAAACCTTTGTGTCATCCGCGTACACGAATGCATCTGTACAGAACCTCTCTGGCAGGTCATTTATGTACAACACGAATAGCACCAGTGTATGGTAAATTTTTGCGATGTTGATATAGTAACTGTTTTCAACATTACGTATTTGTGACAATAAATGCAATATACAGCATAATCTTATTTTTAATCACAATTTTAAAGTGACTGCCTAATACTGGTTCATAAACATTTCGATATGCACGAGCGATGTATACAGCTCGATCAGACTAGTAAATAAAAGCCCATTTCTGAACAAAGACACACAATTTGATTAACATACACTATATATTGCCTTTGTATGGTATCCAATTGTTGTGTTAATCCCAAATACACCCGTGGCTAAAAAGGGATAGGGTGGGAAATAACGGGCATTGGCTTAGGCATCCTCTCGCTATGACTGCATAAGCGACATGACTGCTTAATATTGTAGCTTGCGGGGGTACGCCCTGGTCTGCCATAATGTGTCCATTCATCGCACCGCAAATGCACAACAGACGAGCTTTTATGCAAAGGAAAACTGATACTATGCTGTACACTCTGGTGAAAGCTTCACAGAATTCAGCCTTCGATCAGACAGAGAGATACTTGTGGCTCTGCTGCTCTTCAGCCTCATCAAGAACATGCACGTGAATCCGGCCAAAATGCTGGACAAACTGTTCCTTCAGGTTTACACTGGGAATCTCGCAGATGTGACAATGATCGCGCCTCGACTTCACATCTGGCATGATGAGAATGGCCAGGAACTAAAGCAAAATGGATCTAAACAGTAGATCCACAGGCAAGATAGAACAGGCATTCAGCAGTGTCTATGAGGATCCACACATCCCTCTCCAGTGGCCAGAGCTGCTGCAGGTAAAGATTTCAGAGGAGAAACGGACACTCTAACGCGTTAGAGTCCATCTTCAGTGGGACTTTCCAAGTTTATCCATCGATTATATGACCCAACTAAGGGGTGTACATGCTGATGGCATAATCATTACGTCATAAATGATTCTGTTTGGCTCGTCTTTATCTCTTAATAGTCCAACTCATTGTAAGAATTGTATGTCTTTGATATTAATAAACAAGCTGTTTATATTTTGAAACTAATTTGACTGGGCGCTGTTGCTGCCATAAGCAGAAACAGCACCCAGTTAAATTAGTTTCAAACCATTTAACAGCTTACCTGTATTGTCGTCTGGAAATTGATAGTCAGGTATTTCAAGGATCGATCGATCCCAATACGAGCGAGGTGTGAGTGGAGCTGAGCTAGAGGTGGGCGGGGCCTAGCAGAAGGAAAGGTTCATTATGCGTTCGTGACGTGCTTGTCTACGTCATTCATGATGTCATTGATTATGATGTCAGTCTACACGTCACGTAGTTGATTACGACGTCATGTAATGGATGGATAATGTGAAAAGGTCCACTCTAGACACAACCAAGTGAATGCCTAGCGCTGAGCGGCCACGGAAAGCGATGATAGGCCTACATGCACATCCGTCGTAGTCATCGTGATTTATATACTTTTCCCCATGACTTCCCAGAATCCCATTTTCATGGTAACTATAGAGGTTAGCCGTTGAATATTTTGGAACTAATTTGACTGGGTGCTGTTCCTGCTTAATAAATAGTAAAGCTATTCGATTCATACAGCTGAAGGACTTTTCAATGTTCCTGTTGGGCATAGCCACGCCAGTCACTACGTATTTTGACTGTGACGTTAGCCTACCGGGGACATAATTGATTATAACGGCAAGGCTCTACAATATCTGACCGCTCTTGCTAAAATATGTGCTCACTTATTACAAGTCATTCGACTGCTTAGGCTACGTCATACAGCGAATAAATAAGCTTACAAAACTTAAAACAGAAATTATGTCTTGTCTTGCAAACATATTAATTTATATTTTAGATGTTCTATACCATCGAGTCGACGGTTTTACAGTACAGCAAATACATGTAAATAAGTTTCTTTATTTATAAAGAAAAACAGAATTCTACCCTGTTTTGAAAACGTTTTAATTTATTTTTTAGCTCTTCTATACCAAACGATGTCAGGTTTCGCGGAAACTGGGATACAAAAAACCGCTTTAACCATTATCTTGCTGATTTCAAAGGCCAAGGACTAGTTGTTTCACAATCAGTACAAGGAAGATTTGTGTAGATTATGTAAACAATAATGCTGAAAGTTGTCTACATATGTGCAGCAACGGCTTATGGCCACACTTTCCAAAATGAATAGAAGGTATCAGATATGTATGTGTACAGAAATGTTTGGAATTTCAGCGATGTATTAGTTAGGGTTTAACACAATTCTGTAATTCCTAACGCCTCTCCGTATTACCGTATTTCCTCTAATTTCTATTCTAATTACGAATAAAAGATTTACTTACTTTTGGAGGCTATATACACAGCTGATCGTCTGCGTGAGATGTCAGTCAGTCAGTCCGTCAGTAAGTGAAAATCCAGCGGTCGGGACAACTATCCCCCATAGTGAGCATATGCGAATGAGCGATCTAGCCAATATATATTCTAAATCTATGGTTACAATCTAAAAATAGAGGCGTGCTATATATATATCTCCTTCTAGTTAGCGGTTGGTGACCACAATTCCTTGCGCAAAATGGCCACACCTATAGGTAATTCTAACCACAACCAAATGAATGCGTAACCTTGAGCGGCCACGCAATGAACCAATAATGCTAACTAACATTAGAAATAGTTATATAAATATTGTGTAATAATGTTTATAGTAATAATGTGTAATCAGTAAGTCAAAAGGGGGGATAACTTCATGAAAAATCGACGGAAATGTCCTGAACTCGAACTTGATCAGTTGCTCCATATACTAAACCAATGTACCCATTTTTAGTTGAATATCTTGAAAGAGTATGACAAAAAGTGCGGAAATGATATTTTCGTATTTTATACGTCGAAAGAGTGGCGTAATTCCATAAGGAATAAGCAAAAATGCTCGAGCTTACTCTGTAGTTCCTTATGATAAAACAACCTACCAATTTTCCGTTGAATATCATTAAGGAGTGCGAAAAAGGTACGAAAACCTGATATTTTTCGTATTTCATACGTCTGAAAACTCCATAAAACTTGATGGAAATGTCTGAAACTTGAACATGCTCTTGAGATATTCAACAGAAAATCGGGGAATTGCTTTAGCATAAGCAGGTACCGCTTATGCTAATGCAATGCCCCGGTTATCTGTTTAATATCTTGAAGGAGTGCAAAGAAAAGTCTCTGAAACTCGAACTTGCTCTGTAACTCCTTATAAAACACCAATATACCAATTTTAGTAGAATATCTTGAAGAGGTACCGTGGAACAATTGTGACAGATGGACACACCGACGAATGAACATCCGACGGACAGACGAAGAGCAAACCTATAGCAGCCCCTCCGGTTTTACCGATAGGAGACTAATAAGGTATATATCATCTATATCAGTAATGCTGTCACTAAGGTTTATAGGACTAATCTCTATACGAATAATGTTCATATTACACCAATGATGATAACAATAAGCTTGGTATGCATAATAAGAATAACAAGAGGCCCAATGGGCCTGTATCGCTCACCTGGAACATTGGCATTTCAACTAATCTTACTTAAGTTTTACATCCATCAGTGTCACTTCCAATGACTTTCAGTCAAATGATTTAGTTTTCGAGATATTGACAACAATCTCTGGACTGTTTTTTTTGCACTAGTGATTTTGAACAATGTTTAAGTGAAAATAGATGATATCAGTGCTAACAACAGCTGGTTTCTTAACTGTCTCACTGCTGCAAGCCAGTGCAGCCAATAATTTCAATTTTCAAAAGCTTTTGACTTGTTGAATATTTTGCTTAGCAACCAACAACTTTCAGTCCAATTGTTTTCAAAATATTTATCAGGTTCAGAGATATAACCTTTGGAATATGTTGTCTGCAAAAACCCAGTCAGACGGTTACTAGAGGTTTAAATACAATTTGAAGAAAATTGTCTTAAAGGCAGGTAGCTGGTCTTTATAGCAGGTTATTCCCCACCACCACACAATCCATTTAACACATGCACATCTGGCTGAATCACCGAGTTAGCAGCAGGGGTAGGATGAGCTGGAGTTGATTTAGGAAAATAATTTGACACAACTTCCATTGCTGCCTAAGGCAGCAACAACTTTCAATCAAATACATTTCAAATATTTTTAAGAGCATAGATGTCAGAGCACATAATACATATCTTAAATATTTCTGCAGTGTTGGAAAGGTTAATCTGCTAATTGGAATTTAATATCTAGTTTGGCAATAAAATCTGACATGGTGATAAATCAATGGACGGTGGGAACAAACCATTATTTGCCCTATGAAAGTGAGACTGCAAATATTTAAGGAGTGATAACTCTGGCATTTGACGTCCTATCAGTTTTATTTTTACAATACCGATATTAGATGCCGTCCTTAATATTGTGACCAAGTTTGGTGCCAATCCGTCAAGAAATAACAAAATGAGCCGCCATTGTTGGTGACGGACAAACAGATGGATGGACGGACATACAGAAGACGGATGGGACTATCGCTATATGACAGCTGACTGACAAGTAAGTGGAGTTAAGAAAACCAATTTTGGCTTCAAAATCCATCAAATAAAAAATTGAATATGGCAGCCAAACACACTAAAATTTGATTGGTCCACGGCGGCCAAGTTCTTTTACCTATCAACTTCCCATGAACAAACTTTAATGGCCCTTAGTCCATAATCATATCCCCAAAATTTCAGCCCGATCAGTTCAGCAGTTCTGCAGAATAAGTCGTTTTCATGAAAACTAGATCAACCAAGATGGCCGCCGAACCATTTGCCAATCAAGTTCCTTCCATCAAACTTGGTTCAGCTCTTGCCCTATATGATATTTCGTGAGTTTTGAATCAATCCACCAAGCGGTTTCGGAGAAGATTTTTAAAGCCATTTCCTAAAATCGGCCAAAATCCAAGATGGCCACCGGCCAAATCGACCGATCGGCTTTCTTTGAGCAACCTTGAATCCCTATGCCCTAAGGATACTTCCTGCCAAATATAATTGAAATCGGCCCAGTGGTTATTGAGAAGTCGTCGTTTAAAGGAAAAGGTTGATGGACAGACAGACAGACAGACAGACAGACAGACAGACAGACAGACAGACAGACAGACAGACAGACAGACAGACAGACAGACGGACGGACGGACTGACGGACGCCGGACAGACGACGGACGGTCGCCATGGCATAAACTCACTTGGCCATTCTGGCCAGGTGAGCTAATAATAATAATAATAAGAAGAAGTAGACGACTTTTCATGGCACGTTATTATCAAATTAAAAAATCAACAAACATACAATGTTACATCAGCATATCAGTTGTTAAACTAAAAACAAAAATCTACTACAGGCTTACTTTGCGGCAACTTAAAATAACGTTAAATATTGTATATGGCCAATCACATTCCCTCATCAACTAGCTAACTATAATAATATGTAATAATCAGGATAAAAGAAAACATACCCTTATAAAAAGCCATTAAAAAGAAGTTCATTATTTTCCACACTGCACAAAAAATCATTATAGGCCCAAAAATTACGAAATACTTCCAACGAACCAAATGGTAACCAGATGGTAGTGAAATTCAACCATAAACGCGTGATCGGATTATTGAAATGAATACTTTAAGCGGGTCCATATTCTCCATCCGGCCCATAAGGCGTTAATAATAATAATAATAATAATAATAATAATAAAAATAATAATAATAATAATAATGATAATAATAATAATAATAATAAGAAGAAGAAGAAGAAGAAGAAGAAGAAGAAGAAGAAGAAGAAGAAGAAGAAGAAGAAGAAGAAGACGAAGAAGAAGAAGAAGAAGAAGAAGAAGAAGAAGAAGAAGAAGAAGACGAAGAAGGAGAAGAAGAAGAAGAAGAAGAATATCATTTTAAATGGTAAATTTCACTCGAACTGTAAAAGATTGATAATAATTCTGTAATTCCCATACGTCACGTAGTGAACTGGGAGTACTTCAATAAACTTGAACCATGTAAGCAACTGAAAGGCGTCAGGCATGAAGCTACATCATTCATCTTCTACCCATCTCGTAAGTTTGCCAATATTCTGTACTGCACTGGTGCCCGGACAAAGGACACTGAAAACTCTTTATCTAACCATGTGTCTTGCTGGTTGAATTTTGAGAAGGAGAATTGTTGAATCATGTTCGCGAAAAACAAGAAGAGTTCCATCTTTGCCAGACTTTCCCCGAGACACACACGTGGACCTGAAACATAGAGTTATAAAGCCTAAGTTACACCTCAGAAATAATTTGGAATGTTTCCAAACAGTCCGATTTTGACCACAATGTTAGAAATTAATTTGGACTTAATTTGAGTCATTGGTGCCTTAGTGCTTAGGCTCTCGAGGAATCAAGTTTTAAGCTATGGCCCTCCCATCTCTAGCTAAGCTGCACCCAATCCCTTGATGGCGTTGGGATTAATGGATCCCTCCACTCTGCGAATCTCATTTTCCAGAAAACTATAGCGGTAAGTTGTTGAATATTTTGAAACTAATTTCACTGGGTGCTCTTGCTGAATATAACAGCATCTAGTCAAATTAGTTTCAAAATATTCAACAGCTTACCTGTATCGTTTTCTGGAAATTGATAATCTGAATCCCGGTTCAGGGATCGATCGAGCGAGCTAAAGATGGGTGGGGGCTAAGCTAAAACTGGATTCATCCATTAAACAGGTCTTCTCTTGGACTGCAAATGGAAAGACCTGAATTTTCTTGATCTTTGCATCTTTGGTGGTTAAGCCGGCCAAGAATTACTTTCTTCTGGGGGTGGGGTGGGGTGAGTTGGGGGGTTGGGTGGGATGGTTTAGGTCATCGTTTTCATAACAACAGAAAGTAATTTTTTGGAAATTACAGTGGTAAATTACAGATTATCTTCCCTTGGCCTGCACAGATTACAGTGGTAAATTACACAGATTATCTTCCCTTGGCCTGCACAAATTACAGTGGTAAATTTACACAGATTATCTTCCCTTGGCCGCACAAATTATAATTTTACTGAGAAACCTTGAACATTGAAGGATTAATGGCCCTTTCCATTTTAGCCATGCCCCGCCCATCTCTGGCTAAGCTCCACCCACACCTCGCTCGTGTTCGGATCGATCGATCCCTGAACTCCCTGATTATCGATTTCAAGAAAACTATACAGGTAAGCTGTTGAATATTTTGCAACAAATTTGACTGGGTGAAATTAGTTTCAAAATATTCAACAGCATATTTCTTAAATAGCAAAGAATTACAATTCATACAACGTGTCGGAGTATTATTTGAGATTTGGTGACGGTCTATATGGAACCCTTTGAGACGTAATGATTGTTACGTAATTATACACGCGCTGAGCTGATCATGCCGTCATACGAGGTCAGATGATGGATGGATACTCTGGAAAGGTGAATTGATATGAGTGGTCAAGTGGGGTGGGTGGTGGGGTGGGGGTGGATGTGGGGATGGGTGGGTGGGTGGGTGGGTAGTGGTAGTTTAACCCGTAGAACTATTGTACCTGCCGAGAAGGGCATAAATCCATTGGGTTTCGTTATTTTCCCATTGTCATCCAGGAAGTGCTCAGGCTTGAATGTATCTGGATCGCTCCAATATCGACGGTCCCTCAAAGCGGAGTACAGGTTTGCCATAATCATAGTGTTCTTGTGAATATGATAGCCGCCGAGTCGCATATCTTCAGTTGCAAGATGGAATGCAGCGATGGGTGCTGGGATGAAGAAAACAAAGTGAGTAAGCAAAGATAAGCAATGATTACAGCTACACGTCCCTCTAGTTGATTGTGTACCTATGGATAGAGAGGGCGAGAACAATCTTTATTCCAGGACCCGTACCTTAAAACATTTCTTGGAGCTGCTCATAGAACGGGGCCGAAAGAGGTGTGAAAGAGCCAGAGCAGTTTGGGGGGGGGGGGGGGGGGAATTCATGAATTAAAGTCAGTTGCAAACTGACAGAAGCAAGGAAAGGGAGAGAGATGCGGAGAGTGATGGAGAGAGAGAGAGAGGAATGGATTGAGAGAAGGCGACAAAGTGAAAGATGGAGGACGGCGAGAGAGATGGAGGGAAATGGAGAGAGAGAGAGAGAGAGAGAGAGAGAGAGAGAGAGGTATCGTTTGTGATGTCATTTATCCTACATTTTTCTGGGACAGGCCTATGGTGCTCCATGCACATACTATCATCAACTCCAGACTGTCTGATTCAGTTTAACATCGAGTAATAGCTAAAATTGGTCAAGAAAATCTAAATAATTATTTGCTTATTGAATGTCCAACGTCAGGTCAAGAAAATTCACCTCTGGAATGACTGGTGTCAGAACGCATGCGTCGAGCATAATTGTTACTTACCGATTGACGAGTATCTCACCATCTCGTTTACGGTCGCATCAGTATATGGCAAGTTAATCTTGTCATCCATACGAACCTGTCGATTTCTTCCGACAACCTAATGGAGCAAATAACATCATAGACTTGATATGAAAGAATATATATATATATATCCTTCAACATAGAGCGATTGTGTCTTTAGTTCACCTTTCCAGAGTACCCATCCATCATCTGATCTCGTATGACGTCATAATTAGTTCAGCGCGTGTATGATGACGTCACAATTATTACGTCACAAAGGTTTCCATATAGACCATCAGCAAATCTCAAAGAGTCTGACACATTGTATGAATTGTATGTCTTTGTAATATTTAAGAAACATGCTGTTGAATATTTGGAAACTAATTTAACTGGGCGCTGTTGCTGCCTTAGGCAGCGACACCACCCAGTCAAATTAGTTTCAAAATATTCAACAGCTTACCTGTGTTGTTTTTTGGAAATTGATAGTCCGGTTGATCAGAGATCGATTGATCCAAACACGAGCGAGGTGTGGGTGGAGATTAGCTAGAGATGGACGGGGCATACCTAAAACTGGAAAGGTCCGTTACCAGGCTAGTGCTGATATGGCCCTGACCATAGACGTATGGGCTGCGTATCCCCATTCCTATACCATGGACCGAGGTGTACGTCAGTTCAGTAAAGCGCAAATGCGCATGACCGGGTGTCTTGGTGTATCGAATCGGTAACCAGTCTACAGCTGACGACATAACGTCAAACTATCATAAAATACGTGTCAATGAAATGTGCCGCTTCAACTTTTAAAAACAATCAGTCAACACTAGTACGGTGGTGATGTTATTGCGATTTTCGCAAATAGGAACAATTTTAGTTGGACCCGGGCAAAATCGCAACCAAATTTCCGTCAGTAGATTTAGGGCGAAGATGCAATTTCATACTACCAAAAAAATCTAGCACATTCTGACAGTGGGAAATATATAATTTTATTTGTTATAACCTCGCGCTCTTTTGTGAGCACGTACATTTCCCCTAAGCTCACTACTTCATAATTTAAATCGGTTATTTTCCCTTTACTCCTCCCTCAAGTTAAAGTTCAAGTTGAAGTTCAATATTATTTATTTCACGATTTATGTACATTTAAATACATACTACAGGCAGTCCATCCAAGTCGATGCATATAAAGTGATGTGCCCCTTACAAAGATACACGACAGTATATTATAAACAAGAAACACACAAAAAGGACAACAATAAAACACATTCACATAACTTCATAACTTACAATAAAAAATACATATGTGAGCAATTAACATGTACTGTTAAAGATAAGACATATTCAGGGCGGTGGGGGGGGGGTCTGGATGTGCTCGCCATGGTTCATCATCAGGCCATATGTATGCATCATTATTAATGCATAGGCCAGATCTGTTTAACCCTTTGATGACGAAATTTGGTTTGAAAAATCAAAATATTTCCTATTTGAATGTCCAATTGTAGGCCAAGAGAATACTATTTTTGAAGATTTGCCACAAGAATGACTGACTCGGTTACAGTCATCCTTGTGTTAAATTTTCAAAACTAATATTCTCTTGACCTGCAAATGGCCATTTTTCAAGAACACTGCAGAGGCCGGTTATGGCCGTTTTCTTCAAGAAAGGGTTAATGTTTCGCCCACGAGAATTCCCACCAAAAAGACAAGATCGGAGATGGGAAAAATTAAATACAAATAATGCCAAATTTGAAGCTAAGAAGTTGTTAAGCTATCAAAGTATTAATCCCTTCTTCATGTGTGTTGTCACGATTGATCAAGAAAATTCAACACAGTTTTCTCAGTGAGTGTCCATTTGCAGGGATTCCAGTGGTAAATTTCAAAAATATTCTCCTCTTGGCCTGTAAATGCACTTTTCTTATGACTATTGCAAGGCTATTTTGGCCGGCTTGACAATTAAGTGGTTAACAAAGCTACAGAGAACAAAGAGTTACAAAAACCTTTAAGAATTCCGAGTCTCTATATGGAAAAGTTAGGAGTGTTTGTAACGCAAAAACAAACAAAACCTGGACTCCCTATACCCTATTTTAAAACGTGCACACTTATTTAGTGCTATGTTAGGTGTAAATCTATCCTGTATGGCCGTTAATTTGAATAATAGTTATTAAAATATTTGCCGTGTCACCGGATTTCGAATTTAGCTTCGATTACACTTTTCCAGATAACCCGCCATTAGTAGGAGCACCGTTTTCAAGTTGTTATTAAGTTATTAAGTTATTAAGGTTTTCCACAGAATATCATATAGCAATCTGCGATGGAATAAACTTAACTTGGAGTGGTGTGTGATTATCATCCACAACTTTGTTATAATAATCATTAATATTCTTTGACCTGCCTACAATGTAATATACATATACCCACACGTATATTGCTTTCAAATAAAAGTCGGCAACTTACAGTGTACGCGTGCATGCTTTAAATATATTTTTCAATGATCACATTTTAAGCAATTGTATACATTTTATATCTGTAGATCACATGCGCTTAGCTGGGCTGAGAGCTACAAAACAAACAGCATCACCGTCACTGTCTCAGTGCTGAACTCTGCATAAAATAGTGTATTGTATGTTAATGGGGTTTATTTAAATAAGTGGCGATGAAACATTTCCAATGGAATAATGCAGCACATCTACGGCCACACAGAACGACACAATCACACTTTAGATGGCATAACAACCAAATAAAATTCAGCTAGAATGCCGTTGATGGCACACCATCAACAATCCTTTGTCGTTTCTGTACCCGCACCCCATTCCACCTGACACGCGAAATCACCCACCATACCCCATGGGTAGGACCTCAATTCACCTTTCTAGAGTATCCATCTATCATCTGACCTCGTATGACGTAATAATCAGCTCAGCGCGTGTATGATGATGTCACAATCATTACGTCACAAACGGCCCCATATAGAAATATTCAACAGCTTAAATGCGTAGTTTTTTGGAAATTGATAGTCAGGGTGTTCAGAGATCGATCGATCCCAACACGAGCTAGGTGTGGGTGTAAGCTGGTACCCGACTCCAATTGCTCATAATTACAATAGTGGAGCCGGTAAGGGCTACAGAGTCCACGACGCTGATTGGCTAATGCTGATAAGCCGCATACGCGTAAGACCGAATATTTCTATTGGTTGTCAATTTTTAGCCCGGGGAAACCAAAAAACAAACGAGTGGAATGTAAAATACCTCTGGTTACATTTTAATCAGCTGATTATGAATACGGCAATACACCGCGTAAAACGGCAATTATTCAGTGTCTAGTCCATCTTATGAAATGCAAACAAACATTGTTTGGCACAATTGTGTACTAATCCGTAGCGCATTGTCAGATTCAAGCTGCTGAAATGCATTTCTGTAAACGTGTTCTAAGATTCCGGGAAATGTCACCCTCCCGCTGTACGCCTCAGAAATGACTTATATTGTTTCCAAAACAAGTTAAAATGTACAGTTTAATATTTTGGACTTAATTTGATTAGAAACCAGTGCTGCCGTAGTTCGAAAATATTCAACAAAACTAGATAACATTTTTCTGTTTTGGAAATATATTAACCTATTTATGAACTGGACTGCAGTGCTACTGTATTATAGGCTGTTGTTATTCTGGAGGGGTGGGGTGGGGGATATCAGTCTTCCACTGTTGTAGGTTGTTGAGGGTTTTTCATCTGTACATTTACCTAGTTTGTCAAGGGCCCACAACCACATAGCCTTAGCATTTGATGGATGCCTGTTTTGAACTGTTAAGTTATTTATCTATATGAAAATAAAGAATCTTGAATCTAGTTAAAACACAATATTCAACATAATATTTCTTTCAACCAGAATAATTTGTCTAGCCTGATATTCAGAGTTCAAAGAGTTAACCTTTTAACCCTCATAGCCCAGAAATTACAAATTCTTTAGGATATACAGCAATGAATATTATATTAAGTATTTTTAAACTAATTTGACTGAGCTGCTGCTGCAATAGATTCAAAATACTCAACAGGTTTCCTGTATAGCTGTCTTGAAATTGAGATATTGAGGTTTAAACTGGTATTACTATCTATCAGCCCAAATGTTCATGTACCTTGTGCAACCAACAACCTCGTATTACCATGAGGAATATGTTGTATGGTTCTTGGGTTTTGAATGAGTTAATGATTTTAATATAACCCGGTAATCACCGAACTGGCCAAAATAGCTTCTGCAGTGGTCTTGAGAAATATCTCTACACCAAGAGACTATTTTTGAAAGTTTAACACTGGAGTGGCTGGTGCGACAGCAGAATCAGTCATTACAGGAGTAAACTTGAAAAAATAGTCTTCTCGTGGCCTGTAAATGAACAAACAGGTGCGATTTCATTATTTGTGCATTTTTTTCAAAAGGTGTGGGGAAGGAAAATCTGCTGTTCAAGAAGTAAATCACAACTTAATTCACTGGCATGAAAAATTGTATATAAGATTTCAGTGATCAGCTGGAAAGTCAGGAAATCCGAGGAATCTATTTCATGCTGTACCCCTATACTCAAGGAGGAATAGGCAAACTATTTTTAAAACAATTTCACTGAAACCTGCTGTTCCATAGAGAGGGTCAAACAGTTGTCTTGTCGATGAAGTTATTTTCAAGATATTCGACAATCTTCATATCATCTCTCTTAAAAACAGATTTATTTGTATTCAGAGTGAGCAAGACCAAAACACACCTTGTTTATTTATTATTAATTCAGTCAGATTATTTGATTCAAAGATATAACAGCTCAAACCGCAAGACCCAAATCACTTTCAGACAAATTATTTTCAAAATATCTAGTTTTCTGCAGACATCAGTTCTAGCTCACCTGGTCTGAAAAGCCTGAGAGCCCAAATGAGCTCATTTCGTGGCATTATATTTGGTCTAAATAGCTCAATAAATAAAACAATAGGCAATGTTTGTTTGCATGTTGTTAAATTTTTGGGGAAAACTTTACCATTCTACCAGTAGCAAATTCTGAGTTTGGAAGACTGGCACTTGACTATTTGGATCACCATCATCCACTTCATGCAGAGCTTACTGGCTGAATATGTTATTATTGGTGACCCTTCAAATTTTAAATAAATTACAGTTTACATATATTCTTAAGAAACTAGGCCAGATTGATCTATTGGTAGATGTTTTTCCCAGATATATGTGTGTGAAAAGTCAACTAAGCTAAAGCAAACTCGACATTATCGACCAATCACATTTGAGCTTTTGCTACATGTAGTTGATGGTCTTGACAGTGAAAACAGTGATACATAGGATTTTTATCTTTGAGCCAGTGTCCATCATCATCAATTCCTTTGTTTTGCATGGAAATTATCTTTTTTGGATACAAAATCTCTCATTTCTGACTTAAATGGTCATGTTTTGTCAAAATTTGTAACGTAGATACATGTATCCATGCTTTGTACAGAAATGTTTGTATTTTCAGACAAAATGGTCATATTTCTGCATTTGTACAAGATTTTCATGTTTCTGAATAAAAATTATGCATTTCAGTCCAAAATCTTCATATTTCCTATCAAAATTGTTGCTGTTAATGGTTAAGATTGGTTAGAAAAATTATCATTTTACTTAGTGAATGGCCAAGAAGACACTTTTAGAAATTTTAACTCTGGAATGACTGACAAATGAGCGGGGGTCTGGGGGTCCTCCCCCAGTAAACTTTCTACATCTAGGTGCTCTATGGCCAGAGAGTCTACTTTTAGGGTGAATTATGGCGCTTTCTTTCGTTTTAAAATTATTTTGTTTTGCAAATTTTCGTAATTAACATTGTTGCCGAACACAAAACAAGAATTGGGGCCCCCACAAATATTAGACTAGAATTATAATGCATGATTAAGAGTTCTAAACTAATAATGTTTGTTTTAAATGTCCTATAACTTCCAAAAAGTGCATAATTCTTTTTTCATTTTTAAATTGTGGGGGCCCTTGCTTGTGGGGGACCCAGGGCTTTTGCCCCGCTTGCCCCCACCCCCTTAAATACGGCCCTGGGCCTAAATTGTCTTACTTTTGCATTTTGTACCCATATGTTTTATTTCTAAACAAATTTTCTTGTTTCCTGTCAAAGATGTTTCTGACCAGAATCGTCACATTTCCAGCTTAAATTTTCAGATTACCGGGCAGTTGAAATTCTTTTATCATTTTGAACACAGGTATTCTTATTAACTGTGAAAATCTATATATTTCTTGGTAAACACTTGCTTATACTGGTAATCCCAAATTCACAGATTCATAGTACCAAATTTTTGCATTTTCGCACATATTCTTTCATTTTAGTATAAATGTCCATGATTCCAGCCATATTCTGTGTTTGAAACCCAATTTTAAATGTTTCTTATACAAATACTGATATCCTAGGTGAGTGATACAGGCCCACCATACCCATTGTGCCTCTTGGTTCCAAAGTCTACTTTGATCGCTGGCAGTCTGGGTATCATATCACCAAGACCACTCTTAAATTATGGTCTGTTTGTAGTATTAAACCATATAAGCACACATAACCAAAATATTACGCTGGTTCCCCCAAATAAACAACAATTTAAGTGTGGCCTAAAATTAATCTGATTTAAACCAAAATGCCCTTGTTTCAGGCTGAAACCTTTTATATTTCTGACTTAAATTTTCATAATACTAGCCTGGATTTTGTAAAATTTTCACATTTCCATTTAAATTGTTGGTATTTCAAAACCAGATTCTCATTTAACTGTCAAAATGTTTACATTTCGGTGTAACTTTAATATTAATCACAAATTTGCACATTTCAGGTCCAAATAATTGTATTTTCAAACTAGATTTCTGGATCTTATGACTTACATGTACATGTTGGCATAATTAACAACTTTAATTTCAACAATAACCTTTCACAGATTAAACCAGCTACAGATTACAGGTATTTGATAAAGTAAGCAGTAAATTTAAGTCTTTTTTTATATATTTAGATTTGCTACTTGTGAAAGACAAGTGATCCAAATGGATCAATCTGGATTTACCTTTAATAAACGAGTTATCTGTTACTGATCCAAAGGCTTACATGATCACAGGATCAGTGGTTCATGTGTAGCCCTGATCAGTTATTTACTTGGAGAGAGTTAACATCAATAATGTTTTTAGTGGTTGGTCAATGGTGAAATTCAGATATTGTTTGCACAAGATGCTGTTGACACATATACTATTATTGTGTCAGCCTCCACAATTCCAGTAATTTTAGTTTCAATATATTAAACATAATTATCAATGAATCAGATTTTCAAAGATTCGCAGAAAACACCCCTGCTAGAACTATTTTTATTTGCCTCCACCAATCACCAGTCCCACCCTCGCCCCAATACCATGTAGACCACCACCCCCCCCCCCCACCCCCACTACTCTCAGGGGTAGGTGATTTTCAAGGAAATACTGATATAATTTATTCAATTTATATAAGTATTTCCGTAAAATAAACTCTAGAAGAGTCACATAAGAAGTACATATGTGGTCCAAGCCTCTACTAAGCGATGAAAGAAAACTGGTAAAAGATTTGGAAATGTGCCTACTATCCTTCAAGAAAATAATCTAGATTAATAGCGCGACTTTTTTAATTTTGGACAATCGTCTTTAGTGAAAAATTCCATTTCAGTTAGGTAGTGTAACGAAATGTGTAAGATAAGACCATGCTAATACCCGAAGCGGTGTCGTTGTGCAAGGGTTAAATAGCTGTCACTTTGCTTTGAAGCATCTGCTGCCGTGTGGATTTCCCCTATCTGTGTAATGATGTCATGTACGTAAATAGCGTACAAAGATTGCAGCCCATACCGGCCCCCATATCCTGAGCCAGAGAATCGCCAGCGAGGGAATGAGGAGTCGGGTACCAGCCTAGGTGTGGGTGTAGCTTAGCTAGAGATGGGCGGGGCATAGTTAAAACTGGAAAGGTCCATTAAACATCGCTTCACACTCAACAATCATGTGTAACTTCTGTGACGATGTTGCAGAACACGGATGGTGCAGAAATTTGCATTTCAAATGACAGGCGACAGTCAGCCTGCTTGTTAACCCTTTCTGTCTGTCAGTGATTGCGATTTTTGAATTCTCATCTTGTTTCATGATATTTATGTAATGGCAGTGTGCCTGATCAACACAGGTCAGTTAGCATTTTATTTTACGTGATTAGATGCGTACTCTGAATTTTCAATTACCTTGGGGGTGTTTCAACTTCAGTGATTTAGGGTTAACATTTTGACTGCGCAAAACTTGAGGGTATGTCTTGTTATACATTCCGTGCACATAGCTTTAACCATGTCATAGAGATTGTGATTGACTTAAAACTTATTATTCAGCCAATCACAGATCTCGTTGTTTTAGATGTACATCTAATTACGACAGCTCGCGCAGGCCAATGTTTCAAGGTTTAGGAAAATGATATAGCCGTTGTTCTGCTTTTGACTTTACTAACCAGAACATCAAAATTTATAGGGCTAGAAGTCTTCTATTTAGCTGAATTAAAACTTAACTTCTTATGCAATTATAGGCCTTGAGCTTTTGAAATAGTTTTGGGGCATGTTGTGATTTGCCAGTTGAAATAAACGAGAACAGCAGCCAGGGCGCGTATCTTGTACAGACAATGCCCATAGGCTGTTTTGACACCGTATGTGATAAACGCTCTTTAAAAGATTTTGTAAGTCAAGGCCTTAATTTATAGTAGTGTTATTAAGTTGATTATTCGCTTCGCCAGAAGTAAGGACTTCTACGCTGCCGGCACTTGAAGAGGCACCATTTCACACTTTTTTCGACCAGAAGCAACGTAAGTTTTAAAATAAGTGTCTCTTGTCAATATTCCAGGATGAATTTTATATTCATCAAAATGTAATAGTAGGATTTCCTTTTTATAGCTCTATAGTCAATTTCAAAGTAATTGTACTCCAGTCAATTTCAGGGTAATTGTACTCCAGTCAATTTCAATGTAATTGTACATAATGACGTCATGTATTTACGGTACCGATATTTTATGAATTTATTGTAGATTTATTAAGCACCTATCTGAAAATTATAGGGTGCATGAATTTACAAATTTATTAAGCACCTATCTGAAAATTATAGGGTGCATGAATTTATAAATTTATTAAGCACCTATCTGAAAATTATAGAGTGCATGAATTTATAAATTTATTAAGCACCTATCTGAAAATTATAAGGTGCAAGATTTTATAAATGTAGTAGGCACCTAACTGAAAATTATATGGTACATGATTTTATAAATGTAGTAGACACCTAACTGAAAATTAAAAGGTGCATGTATTTTATAAATGTATTGAGCACCTAACTGATAATTATAAGGTGCATTGCGATACAAGGCACTATTTATAACTGTGTTAGAAACTTCTTATTGTTGTGGATATTCACACCACGTAGGAACATAACTCATTAGTGCACACACGGAGCGGATTTGCTTATTTGATTATTATACATATTCACGAGGGGATTTACAGTTATTTCTAAAATGTCATTTATTGAAGTTTTATTGTACGTCGCTTAAATCTTTGCTAAGGAGGTGTTCCTTCCTCACTTAGTGACGCTTTAACCGCTATTGCATCATAGACTAGGAAATTATAGCTATTGAATCTGTCCAGACATTTCATCTTCATAGCTAGGATAGGTGAACCGGATTTATTAGATAGCAGCCTAGGGTACTTATCAGTTCTCTCTTGGCCGTTTCTGATACATTTAGTAAAACTTTGACTGGGTACTTTAAATTAGTTCCAAATTGCCAAAAATTTGGCTCTAGGTATCAACACCCTTTGGATGCTAGAAACTTAGTCCGGTATCACATTAACCCAGGCCAGGGGAAAGCTTGTCCATCTTAGCAGGGAGTTCGCAAGTAAAGCAGCAAGGTATAAACTCTTTCTTGTGATGATTGTTGGTTAAATGTGTTTTCAAGAACACATTTGATTAATATTCCTCGCCATTAAGTGTTTACAATTAAGTTATAAGACTGCTTATAAGACTGCTTTATTTGCCCAGGCTATTTCAATAGCGAGTTCGTGCTCTTATAACCTAAGAATTAGCCTCAGGGCAGTCTAAAATCAATAATCTTATTAAATCAATTCAGTAACCGGCTTCCATAGATTTTAAGTTTCTTTGGCATCCTTATCCTCATTTTTATTACGTTTGAATAGCTTTGCAGGCAACGTAATCTTCTTCTGCTGATTCACCTCATGGTTCATTAGCGGTTCATGATTGCTTTCCGTGTCAGGCTGTTCTAGTTAATTTGTAGAGTAATTTTCCCTTTTTACTTGTTAGATTACAGGACAGTGCTTTTTATTTGGTAGTCGTTGCCGGATTGCACTCGCAGTATTCTGTTGCCAGATAGTGTCAACACTGTTACTCCATTAGTATTTGTAGTTAGATCGAAGCCGGATAGAATTTAAATTGCAGTGTAGTTGCCAGATAGTGTACTTAACCGCTATCGTTTATGATACAGAATCGGAGCATTGTTAACTGTTGCCAGATTGTTTTCAGCACAACGTTTCCAAAGTAACTGTAGGCAACATTGCTAGATAGTGCGCTCAAAACGCAATCACTACAGTATTTAATCTGTTCACCATTTACTTGTCAGATTGTTATTATTTGTCTACTTTAGCTATTGTTTATAAGTGACATTTATTTATAACATTCAACTTTGATGTCAATCACTTAGTCAGTTTTTAATTGACCTTTTTAAAAAGCGATTTACCAGATAACCATTACACTTTTCTGGGAAACAGTAGGTTAATTTGACCTTTGAGCCGTTAGCTAGCTTTTAGTTCATTAGGTGTTTCCATTTGTTGGTATTTGAACTGTTGTTCTGTTCAATTGCAAATCAAGTTGCAAGGCTGGCCAACAACTTCTCAACTAACAACATTTTGACTTAAGATCTATTTTTTAAGCTCGGTCTTTTCTTGTAGAACCAATATATTGCATTACACTTCCCTTAAGAATTTGATTTTCTTTAGAATTTTGCAGCCAGGCATAGCCTTAGATAACCCATTTGGATTTCGGTGCCACCCCCCCCCCCACAACCATTTGCACTAAATAACACCCTCTACATCGCACTGTCTTTGCACTAACATCACATCTGCTCTTCTTAAGGTGTCTAATAGAATCACCTGACTCTGAAATTATAAATGCTTCATCACCCCGTGAAGAGTGGATCACTCGGGCACGACAGTTACTCGGCGAATGCACTCGCCACCAGAGAAGAAGTCTTCTGTGACTACGGAGGACTTGGACTTGGAAATAGAGGGCATAACGCGAAAGATGACTGATCTCATGGATCAGTTATCTCTCGAAGAGCGGGAAATTTCCAATCTGAAATGTCGATTTTCAGATGTGGAAAGGAGGCTTCCTCAAATAGTTGGGCATAAAGATGGAATGGGAGTAAACAATGTAACTGCTACTCCAATTCCATCGCTTGAGGCTCCTCTTGCTCATTCAACCTTTATACCTGAGTCCTTGACTGGACCAGTTCCAAGTTCAGTTATTTATAGGCATTTCAAACCATCTCGATTACAGCCGCCTCTAGGGTTTTCCGGTGTGCCTATGTTCTCCCCCAATTCGTTACAATACCTTATATTATAATATGTAGAGAACGACACTGAGACACCGACGGTGATTGTGTTTGTTTTTGTAGTTCTCACACCAGCTAAAGTCCTGTAAGCTACAGATATAAAATGTATATAATTGCTTAATATGACATAAATGAAAAATAAATTTGAAGCAGGCACACACAAGCAGGTATACTCACAGTTGCCGACATTTATTTGAGAGAATGTATGTCTTGGTATATATAAATACATTGTATCTTGACCCAAAAGATGGGCGCTATGTATTCATGAATAATAAACCAAATGTGCGTGTGGATTATCACCTACCACACCAATCTAATGTCATCATAGTTGCGATATTATAACATAATTTAATAACTTGATCGCACAGCTCCTTCTAACGGCAGAATATCAGGAGAACATGAAATGCATAGAGGAAATGATAGAAATCTAAGCGCAGTGCATCAGTAGAACCTTTAAAGAATTCGCTGCTGGTTCGCCTAGACCAGAGAGGCGGGATCTACACTACACCTAACAAGTAAGAAGAGTGATCGACGCTAAAGTCCAGTAACATGGCAGAAGATATTTTGATAACTGCTGTTGAAATGAAAGTGCATAAGCATAGATTTACACTTAGCATTGAACCAAATAAGCGTGCCAGTTTAAAAATAGGGTATAGTGAGGAATAAAGGAAAATTAAGTGATTTAAATTCTGAAGTGGAGAGCGGAGGGGCAATGTACTCGCTCTTTGTATCAGTAAAAAGTGTGCCGTAAAAGAGTGCGGGTTGCAACAAATAAAATTATCTATTTCCCACTCTCAAAATTAGCAATCAAATAAAATTATATATATCCCACTGTCAAAATTAGATAGAATTATTATTCGTCATATACCATTGCTTCTTCAACAGAAATTTTGTTGCCATTTTGCCCAGGCCACTTCTTAGATTGACCGGACTAAAAACCATGAATATTCCAAATGCTTCAGCACAATAAAGAAAATGGCCTATGCATTGCGACGGATAAGGTGACAAAGGGTAACGTTACCTGTTTTCATAAACATCAACACATTGTCCATACTATTCTTGACGTTATTACAATTGCGTTCGTTATTTTAATCTGATATTTTATTAGAATGACTGACATGATTATTAAGGAAAAAGAAATTTTGGTAGCATTTTAATATTCTCTTATGAACGAGATCGGACAAGATCATACTGATCTCTGAAATTCCGTTGTTGTGAGGGCCAGGCACAATCAATATAATTAATATATGTTGTCTAGGCCGCGCAAGTCGAATTCAGTTAACATTTGTAAAGGCATGAAGTTTTAAGCAACATACTCAGCAACTAAGGAGCGAACGAGATAAAATCTGATGTTATATTATTAGTTTTAAATGTGGAAGTATTAGTAATCTCTGACGGGTAGGCTATACATAAAACAGAACTGTACAAGACCAAAATTAATATAGAACCTATGAACAATGATTGTGAATGCCAGCATTTGACATTGTGACCGTGCCAATTATTGAATCTCTCGAAGAATCTACGGGCCTTTACATTGATGGCGATGATGCTTTATTACACATCATTAACTCCAATGCTGCCATAGAACCCTGTGCTCACGTATTGACACATACAGCTCCAGGTATGTCTACGCACGCATGCGCCTGTGCGTGAGTGAGCATAAGTACACAGCGGATTGATAAATTAGTATTAAACACCCAGCTTACCTATATTGATGCTTCGAATTGGATACATATGTGGCTTAGGAGAAAATAGGATAGCACATAAAGAAATTTAGCGCACCTGATCAATTTCCTGTTGGCATCTTTTTTGGATATGAGGGAATTCCATCATATATAGCAATGCCCATGCCAGAGTTGTCGCCGATGTTTCTGACCCAGCTACGAATAGGTCCATGATCCCGCCAAACATGTCCTCTTCTGAAATGAAAATACAGTCTTCTTCCCATAAGCAACGATGGAATTTTCCTGATAACACAGCTTACGGGTCCAGTACTGGGTCAATACCGTGCCACTATAGGTTGGTATTGGTTCTCTATCTGCCCAGTAAGCTGTGTCATCAACTAAGGATTGTCGGAGGACATCTATTCTGCCCCATAGAAATACGTTGTTTTGCACAGAAGGAAATGCAAATTGTTGAAACTGAAATATCTTTATTAAAAATATAAATGACTCCAAAGTTCATAGTAAGTATCAACATGGGTAAGATTAAGCATACATTTAACTCATATCACTACAATAATAACTAGAATGCACTAGAGGGAGATCATGTCCGGAGTTGTTGACTCGTGCATTTGCGCTCTTGTCTTGACAATGCGTTTAATGACCATCGTGACCTATACCGTTGATCTGTTGACCGCAAACCCAAACCAATCATAAACGGTCGTAAGATGAACGAGTGTACTAAATTTGGTATTTCTACCTTCCTGCATTCCGGAGTTGTATATTCCGGTATTCACTTCGTGCAGAGCCCGGAAGCAAGATACGTGATCCTTTATCTTGAAACTAATAAAATTTCTAGCCACCTATGATACGAGGGGATATCCTAAATTTGGTAATTCTACTTAGTTGCCTTATGGCTTAAAAGGTGAAATTCGGGATGGATGTAGTGACTCTGTCAGCTAGATATTTGAAGTTTTGACCACAAACTAAGTTTTCTTCAAACCGCTCATAATAGGTATGTATGTGTCAAATTTGGTGACTCTAGGATGGTAGAGACAAAGCTGTTGCTGCCTTAGTCAGCATGACTGTCATTAAAGTTGCTTTAACTATCTTCAGTAGGTGTTGCAACACTGATTGCCCTGCTTATTATTTTTAGTACAATTTGATTGAAAGTTGTTGCATGCACAATTTGCAATTACATCGTTATCAAATCCCTAGTATTATCAGCTGATTATTTCATCAACAATTTGACGGAAATTCGTTGCTGCTATAGCAAGGAAAATTTTTTCTTCAGTAAACTTGTAATAGATATATTTGTTTTCACATGCACCATAGGAAATATACAACTAGTACTGAACTATGTTAAGCACCAGCGAAGAGAATAGAACCTAACATAATGGCACCAGCAAATATCTATCTATCATAATGGCGATACAACTAGTTAGTTAATGTATCCATAAAGCAATAAATTGTCCTAAATTTAGTCACGATACATATCTTTTATCGATTTACGGGAACTTTATAGTAGAATTTTATTTATATAGGTCGAAGGAAGGAGATAGTATGAAACATATAACTTCTGAACCATGCGACCGTTTGCTTGATTTCCAGTGTTCTAGCGGAGCGATCCACAAAGGGATTTTGAAAATCAAACAAGCGTGCAGTGAATTATAGCCAGGAGAAAATTACACATTTTGTTTCAGCCACCTCTCTTTTGAGTGAGCTCATTCGTTCGCGGCCTCCAGCCTACTGGACAGAGTCGCTAGTAGTTGGACTGGCCAAAACACGCTCTGATAGAGCAGGTGGCCTTGCTTAGTCTCCGTGGCTGGTATAAGAGGAAACATTAGGCTACTGATGTCTTCTTACGATACTGTGTCCTTGTTACTCCATAAGTCAAGGCTACAAGCCCGTCGATCAGCAAGGCCGCTCCTTGGGCGAGGGGAAGTCGACCACTGCAGATGTCTACTAACCTACTTAGCTAATACGTTTAGGATCACGTTATGTTCATAGGGCACTCAGCCCACGCTTGGAATGGTGTGCTCCATTCCAAACCCGCTCAAACAACTTGTGGACAGTGATGTTCAGGGCCAAAGAGGCAAGTGAAGATAGTTATCATAACTGTGTTCGTAGTACATGCTCGAAACCACAAACAACCTCAACAAGTGCTGGGTATGACAACGAGGTGACGATGATGGCTGTCGTGACCGCAGTCAGTCACGCATATGCTCCTTCACTAATCACAAGTGCTAACTGGCTCGGCATGAAACGCCCAGCTACAGATACATAAAGACAATATAAACAGATATGAGTCTTGCACGGGGAGGAAACTTCATTGTGAGGATGTGACTTTAACATTTGGCACTTAGAGTGTGTAAACAGCGTATTAAGTTTGATCCACAGCACGGATAACCGCAGAACTGCAATTCCCCTTGTTAGGGCAGCCGCTACTGACAACAGGAAGGTGTTGCTGTACTCAGGATATGACGAAGAGGCGAATGCCCCTCAAATATATGTGGTGGCACAATTTCCTGGTATAGAACCCAAGGAATGGCAAAGGTTTCGAACGAAACAATGTTATTGGAGAGGTGTTTGAGGATGTTGAACAATTTATGTACCTGGGTGATGAAAAGTACAACGGAAAAGTTGATATGGATACCAGAATGAACAAGACATAAACAACATTTCTATTGCTAAGGAATGTCTGTCACACCATCATAATCATGTTCATCTTAAATGTAAAATCAGTGGTGTTGTATGGGGCAGAGATACCGTGAACAATCATGAACACCCTGATTCCCTGGGGAAGATCCAAAGATTTGCAGACATGTTCCTGCAGAGAATACTGCAAATTCAATGGGCAGAGATTGGCCAGAGATGGTCCTCAACAGGTATCCCTCCCATAAGATGCACTCAACCCTGATAGAAGAGTGGCTATTGGAGAAAATGGTATGATAGCTTGGTCACACACTGGAAAACCAGCATTCTACCACAAGCCGAAAAGCCTTGACCTCGAACCCACAGGAGAGGACCACCAAAAATATATCGAGCGTGACCTAGAGGCTTGCATCAATTAGACTGGTCACACGTGCAAATAGCTAGAGAAGAGTGCCTTAGATTCGAGAGCATCATGTCAGTATGGGAAGGGTCACGGTAAAGTACAGTAATTTTAATTGATAAATCAAACTGCCTACATCTGGTAAAACTTACAATCAATCAAGGTTTCAGAATACATTGGCTACTGGGGCGCACATAGCAGATGAAAATTAATGGTCATAATTAAAGCTGTGGGCGGGCAATGCAAACATGAAGATGTCCTCGAAACAACTGGCCAATTCCAGTAACAACATAGGCCAATGCGGCACCCGTCACTGCCATTAGGGACCAGGGTACATCTGTCCCTAACATCACTGAGCTCTATCACAAATTCTACTCCATTGATCGATAGCAAAGCGCATGCCAAATTCATATGCCTCTCTCAAATAGATATTTAATAAGGAGGCATATTAGCCAAATTTTGTTGTAGTTCATCAACATATCACTGGACATGCAACAAACTAATTTGCCAATATGTATCAATATTTGGAAAATATAACGACGGTTATACCGCTGGTATTTTAATGTGTGCACACATACTAGTCATTGTTCAAGGAGATGGTGACGAATGGAGCACATGATCCAAACTCGATCATAATCAGTCAACAAATGGGGAAACTCACCCAAATTATTTATAGATAGACAGATGCTAAACACATACATCGTCATTGCTTAACCCTTTGTACCCTGAATTCACAGAACATCAATTTCAGCGTAACTGTACAGGTAAGCCGTTAAATATTTTGAAACAAATTTGGATGGAACCTGTTGCTACAATAGGCAGCAACACTTCTCAGTCAAATTATGTTCAAATTATTCAACAGAATGGTTCTCAGACTGTATATTTGGCAATTCGTGTTCAAGGTGTTAACCAGACCAAGGTGAAATAAAAGAGCATCTACTTTTCACGTTGTGTATGATACAATACACGATGATTCTGCCAAAGAAACAATATTTAGATGTTTTGAACAAATGTGGCATTGAAGCGTTTAAAAATGTGATGCGAATTTCAAATCTGGTGGCAAACTATTAAAAGAAACATGCGACTTTATTAAACTATACTTAAAGGAATAAAGAATACTATGCAATGGAATAAAAGCCCGGTTATGTGATAAGATATGCCATACCTCCTATATCTTCCTTGCCTTCTGATGATACTTTAAGGTACATGTCGACGTAGTCACGAATATTATCACTGTCATATGTCTTCTTGTGCTCATGAATTTTCTCCTCGACAAGAATACGCATACAGTCATTTAATTCTGTTAGTGGCATAGGACGCACAATCTAGTGAAAAGCAAATATAATTGTTAACTGCACCCAATAACGCCCTATATTCGTGTTCAAGGTGTTAAACAGACCTTCCTATAACAGGAAGTGCGTATTGTAATCGTTGTCCAGGAGCCAAATTTCAAAAGAGGCTTAGAAAAGGCGTTTCGTGTATCACCCACCACACAGTTGGTTTGCCATTTAGGCTCTTTGTCGGGAAGGCTTTGGAATAATTCGAGCGATTCGAGCCCTGATATGTAGTTAAATTATGGCAGCAAGATTATATGAAAGTCAATTTGTTATGAGGTGGGTGGTGGCTGAGGCAAATATCTGGGAAAGAAATCGGCAGATTTTTTTCTCCGCTACCAAAGCGTCGATCCTTAAAACAAATGTCCTCGGCATGTTGATATGGCATAGGTCTTTGTATTGCTACTTCTGGAGTTCAGATTTTCCAGACTATAATGCTAAGTAATGTTCAAAAAGAAAAAGATTCCATGACGATTTTCGTGCATTTTAATGTTCTATTGTAATTCTGCAATACTCTATTTGAATGAACAATCAATTTGCCAAAGCAGTTAAAACCTGTTATTCCCGCTATCTACTGTTCGGAAAAAAAGTGTATTGCCATTCTTTGAGTTAATTCAAAGATTATTCACCTTACCATTTCCCCACCGGCGAATTTCAAAAGCTCAGTAATTGCAAGAAATGTAGCTCAGACGACCAGATATGTCTGCATATTATAATTAAGGCCATGCACTCTATATATGCTAAATAATTATTGTCGACAATGTTTCACAATGACTGGCTTAGTCAATCAACACCAAAACACGTTTCCGCTGACCTTCAACATATTTAACCAGTTCAAATCAAAATATCACAAATTTATCAATATGCCATTAATCGTCGTCTTCGTCATCCGCCATCTCAGTCACGTACGAAAGGTTTGCTTGGACTTTTGCACCGCTCAGCTACCATGCGAGTGCAAATTTTGGTACATGGCATCCCATTGCGTTGACAGTGAGGCACACATGTTTCTGGGTTGACACCAAGACGCTTTACATGTGCACACAGTCAACACAACCAGTCCAACTGAGACAGGAATTTTGGGAACTAGGGAGAGTTAGAGAGCTCTATCCTGGACGTTCCAGCTTTTACTATCTGCCCTTGGTAATGCTTGCTAATCGTTGGCCAGCAGTGACTTTCTGGATAAATGACTAATAGTTATCACCATGGATGCGTAGCTGTATGCTGCCAGAAGTTGGTGGGAAACATTCTCTCATCCACGTTTTGTGGCAGAACATATATTTGACTTCATCTACCGCATCAAGCACTGCCAGATCTGTTGTGTACATGGAGCACACAAACTTTTCCGCGCAATTTGTCGCTGGGATAATATCTTCCAGCTGTGATACTTGCTTTTCCCGCACTTCGTCTTACTAGAGATGCCTCATTGCTGTTCGCCTACCCAATACCACTGAAGGCACCCATCAAGTAAGATCATGTGAGTGCATTCAAGGATGGAAGTGCTTTGTATAATTCTGGAACAATATATTGCTGAGACTTTTTTATGAATTGGGATGCAGCATAGCCTTCGATTCACTCTTGTACGAAACCAAAGTATCTGGGACAGCATTTTATATATATATATATATATATATATATATATATATATATATATATATATATATATATATATATATATATATATATATATATATATATATTTATATATATATATATATATATATATATATATATATATATATATATATATATATATATATATATATATATATATATATATATATATATATATATAATAAGCATAACCTGGATGCAAATCAGCTATAAAATAATCAAAGTCCAAACGCTGTAAAAGTATGGATACATTTTTTAAAACAATTTCATTTTGATACATGCAGTTCTAATGATTGTATCGAATAAATAGTTCAATTTAAAAGAACTACCAAAAAGTTAGGGAATCTGATCAGGCCATATGGAGAGGTGGCTATCTTGGATTTTTTACGATACTTAGCAACATTTCAGCAATCTTCTACTCCAAAATCTCTTGGCCCATGGACCTTAAACTTAGTAGGCATCATTTTGAGGCAGAGTAGAGTCAATTTCAAGTATAGGCATTGCTGTTCCAAGGACTTCGGCGGCCATCTTGATGATATCACAAATTACAAACTCATCTACGGAATCCCTGAACGGATTTTGCTGAAATTTGGTGAACCCCGCTGAATAAATATTCTGACTAAAATTTCCAGGGATGACACACATAGCTCTAAAAGTAAGGCCGCCATTGTAAATCAACTGCAAGTATTTGGACTGCTATTTTGAACTGTTTTGTTTGATGGATTTCACTGGCGAGAATGACTATCTATATGTTATTCGGCCTCCCGAATTAAAATCTGCCACTTGCGCAAATAGGAATTGCACTGTTTCGTGGCCATTTTTTATTATTTTACCGTTCCCTTCTTTCATGGGTACTGTTATTGGGCTAGCAATCAAATCAGAGCATTCAGGTGGCCCTTTTTTCTTTATAGATGTTAATGGCGAAAATGTGTTCCTATAAGTTGATTCATCGTGCAAACGCGAATGTGGCACTTTTGAATGTCTTTCATGGTTTAGCAACCATATTGATGGCATCACATAACACATAATCATCTCTGGAACTCGTGCAAAGATCTAGCTGAAAATCGATACCATGACCGGCCAGAAAATCCAATTAAACTTCTTCCAGACAAGTTGATAATAAGGGTAATTCACTGATCAGATTTGGGCAATGGACTGGTACTGCTGACAGCTGTCTAGCTGTTCTTGAACAGTCCTAGTTCCTATTCTTATTAGTATTGCATACCTTGAACTTTTCCAAATATGTGTAGAATGGGAGAACCGTTATCACGCTAAAGGCTTGCGGGTTTTCTATGGCTGCTCGCATTTTTCTCAGAATCTCTTGAAAACGGTCATCTTCGTACTCATATCTGAGAAAAATAAACATACATACTGTGATAAAAGCATTACATTGATCCTAAATGATATCCTTAGGAATGCAAATAAATGTGATCGCTGAAAACAGCTCACGTGTACTTTTTTCTGTAGAACACGTTCAACTGCACACTATCATTTATAGTATGAATATTACGATTTGGCCTCTTAACCCAAAAGCCAAATTCCCAAAAACTCATTTACAATTTTATAAATATGTTGTTGAAAATTCTGAAACTAATTTTACGGGAAGCTCTTGCCGCCTATAACCACAGCAGATTCATGTCAAATTAGATTAACAATTTGCAACAACCTGCCAGCGTAGTTACCAGATAATTGAGATTCTGGGAATTCGGCCTTGAACTGGTTACCGTTAACTGAGCACCACGTTGACACTACATGATGGCAACAAGACACAAAGACACCATACCATTAGTAGATACCCACACCTGTGAGTGACTGTGCCATGTGCATGTCAGTGTTGCATAGAGGAACTGGACGTGATCTCATTTAATATCAATAGTATTAAACAAGTCGAATATTATCACATTGTACGGGCAATAGCGAGTGCAATGTCATAATTCTCGACGAGGTTGATAACATTGATATTAAAATGGGAGAGAGTTTGAGATTCTATTTATTTAATAAACTGATATTTTAACAACTGGAACAAGGGCCCATTTAGTATAACTATTATCAACCGAGTCGAAAATTATCACATTGTACGGGAATTAGCGAGCACAATGTGATGCTTTTCGATGAGGCTGACACTAGTGATCGTAAAGGGGACCGTATTTGAGATTCTATTTATTCAATAAACTGATATTATGACAATTGTAGCAATAAATGGTATCCCTGGAACGGGTTCCCAGTTGCTCCTACCCCTACACTAATGCGTACGACTTACCTAGCTGAGGTCTTTTGAGATTTGAAGCATGATTTTATTATTTATTTTTACTTTTGACTTTTGATTTCAGCGCTGTTATCACCTGAGCCAACGGAGAACCGATGATTAGGTTGCAAATAATGATACTAATTGTTGCACAATAATAGCAAATAGAATATACGTCAAGATCTAGAACTGATAAGCACAGCAATACAGCAATGAGAACACATAACACATAACTTACCAGCTATAATTACTAATGCATACATGGTCGAGGTAGTTAATACGTTGGTTCAAAGCCTTCTTTTGTGTTATTAGCAAACTTAAAATCACAGGTTCAAATCTCACTATTACCATTTGTGGATAACTCGGCCATATCTGGTCCGATTTTAAAATGGTAAACAGTTTTGAAATTCTCGCTTCATTCCGGTCCTGATGGGTACCACGAGAATGAAGTGATATAATCCCCAGTACCAACTCGGTACAATACAAGCATACACTCTCTTACAATACTGACACGTGTTGCCAGGGAAGATCTGACGCATGCGCATGCGTACTACGCGTTCTTACGGCTTAGCCATACCTCTCTTATAGGGCTTTATATATGCATACTATCCAATCCAGGCGCAATGCAACGCACCCGGAGCAGTCGTCCCATACCCGGCCTAGCTGTGATGGCCCGTACCCATCACACATCTGACGCCCATTTAGAGACAAGCGAACTCACCCGGAGCAGTCGTCCCATACCCGGCCTAGCTGGGACGACCCATACCCATCACACATCTGACGCCCATTTAGAGACAAGCATACACTATCACATCGATGGACCCCCCAAAGTTACTAATCGCCTTGTGAGCACCACACATAATAGGTCTGAACCCCATTTAGAGACAGGCATCCACAGTGATATACACCATGATTACTGTTGCACAGCATTGCGATGTTGCAAAGCAATTCGGCCTTAGAGTAGCCTCTAAGGCCAAGAAAGCTAACCTGCTCCAGATGTTCGGACATGCCTGTGCCGAGGAGTCGCAGAAGCATCTCTCCTGAGCAATGAAGACGGGAAGGTTTCCAGCGCTTACCAAATATGATCCTTTGAATTCCCACAAGATTGTGAGCTTCGTCAGCTGAACGAGGAGGTGACTGCTAGCTTGCGAGCCAAGACTGTATCGAGGCGGATGGCGGCCCATCTACTGGAGTGCTTACCTCCCCTACGCAGGATCACTAAGCGAGTGATGAGGGGGCTGAGGTCTGAACCCTTAGCCTGGAGCATGAGGCGAGAGGGCAAACACATTCTCGACCAGCTTCTCGGCGAAATGGAGACAGAGGATAGAGGATGCTGGTCAGTACGCTGAACATTCTTCAGAGGTCTAGAAGGAGACCTCACAGGCCAGATCATGCAAAAAATCAAGCAGACAGTCCAGAACGCCTTCTACCTCCGCTACACCCATACCTATCGCATCCGTCATATCGAAGACGGTAGGATGATGCTCTTTCACAAGAATGCTCCAGGGAGCCCATGACTGAACACGATATGAGTAGCTCAGGACTGGGTGGCCGCAAGAGAGCAAGCCCGCCTCGACACAGACAATATCGATCGACCCAACACCAAGTGGGCTTTCATTCCATCAATCAACGTTGAGGTCAGGGCCGTCATCGACCGCCAACCTCTGCTTGGGACAGGCCCCCTCCAAGACTGGCTAAGACAGAAGATGAGTATGACTGCCCTCGACACCTACAGGGTCAACATGTGTCTCGGGAGATGTCTAGCAGTCAACCGAGGAGCGAGAGCTGATAGAAGTACAGCTCCTGCACGAGAGCTTGCCACACAGTTCTACGGCAAAACAGTGACAGTACCTGATGACCGCAAGACCTCACTGGATCAGCTGGACAAGGTAGAGTTCTTCGCCAAGATCGGGATTCGCGTGTATGAACCAACTGAAGGGGGCACCTGGCACTTGATCAGGCAAGCCGCTCACTACCGTGACATCATGACCATTGGAGTGTGGGACCACCACGCCTTCTACATCAAGAACATCTCCGAGCTGGCACATACACTAGTCTGCCGTCACTGTCAGCAGAGGTTTACACAGGCATGCAATCTTCAACGCTACGCTGATCACTGTATAGGCGGCAAAACAGCAATCGTGTGTCCAGGCGGGAAGGTTGAGGCGCCACAGTCTGTGTATGAGAAAGCCTTCTATCCGCCCCAACCATCCAGTTCAGCGGCCACTCGTTGGATTGAGTATGAGTCGAGAAACAGAGGCATACACATACACCATGTAGAGTGTGGGCACGGTGGCGAGCGTTGGATCGAGGGCGCTCCCGTAGATGGTTATGATCCGACCACCAACACCGTTTACCAGTTCCATGGCTGTTACTGGCATGGGTGTCGACAACACTAGCGAGGTGAGGATCGCAAGACAGTCCTGAGAGAGGAGAAGCTGAGAGCATCTGGATGCACACTTGTGGTACAGTGGGAGTGCTGTATAAACGCTGTCCAAGCGTCCCTAAACGAGTTCTGACTGTCCCATACCCACACTTCATAGTTTACGACTTCGAAGCACTCCTAGATGGTATCAAGACTCATCCTACGGAGACTGTCACGATCGAGAGTACTCACATACCTATCTCTGTGTCAGTTGGCTGCTCCTTAGATGGCGCCACGAGTGAGCCCACTCACCTCTGCAATCCTGACCCCAAAGAACTGATCAGAGAGTTCATGCTGGAGATCCAACGGCGTGCATATTTAATCCGGACAAGGGTTAGGGCACAGTACCTACAGACAGATCTGGACAATCTCCCAAAGTGACAGCAGTGACTGATCAACGAGTGGTGTGACCAAGTGCCTGTGCTGGGGTTCAACTCTGGGCGGTATGACCTGAACCTCATCAAGAAGTACTTTGTTGATGAGCTGACTGACAGTATAGCTACAGTGAAAGTCGCCAAGAAGGCTAGTCAGACCATGTTCCTCATAATACCTGAGCTACGGTTTCTCGATGTGCTAAACTACCTCGGCCCAGGAGTCTCGTACGAGGTGTGCATCAAAGTTTACGGGTGTACACAGCAGAAGAACTGGTTCCCATATGAATGGCTTGACACACATGAGAAGCTCAACTATCCAGGGCTTCCTGGTTACTCAGCATGGACATCTAAGCTCAAGGGTGGCTACCTCTTGACGTGATCAGAGTAGGTACAGTGTACCCAGACATTCAGCGAGCATGGAATGCGGACATTCGCCGACTGACTGTGATACTACAACAACCTGGACGTCAGTCGATTCATCGAAGCCCTAGAGCGGATGCGGGAGTTCTACACAGAATGAGAAATAGACATCCTCAAAGACGGGGTTCTCTCCCAGGTGTGTCACTACAGTACCTCCTATGTGGAACCGCTCAACACATGCCGGATGTTAGCCTCTATTCACCGGGCAAGGAAGCCTACGAGATGCTGAAGGATGCTGTTGTTGGAGGTCCCATCATCGCGTTCACCAGATACCATGAGGCCAGCGTGACTTGAATCCACCAGAGTGAGCATGTCTGCCAACGTCTACTCGGCTACGATGCAAATGCTCTGTACCTGTCAACGATGCCCAAAGAGATGCCCTGTGGTAAAGAGACAGTGCGCCATTGGGCCGGTGCCAGTGGTGTAGCCAGTTTTATGGAGGAGCTCCTAGCAGACCGCTAGTTTGGATTTGCTGAGGTGGATATAGAGGTCCCTAAGGCTCTGTGGGCAAAGCTCGAGGAAATGCCCCCACTCTTCTATAACCGCGAGATCCCAGTAGAGGCCGTCTCTTCTGAGATGCAGGCATATCTAGAGCGTACAGGGCGGAAGCGACCCACCACCCAGAAGCTGGTCGTCGCCCTCTCTGGCAAGAAGCGGCTGCTGTATGCCCTGAAACTCAAGTGGTATATAACCCATGACCTAGAGATCACTGCTGTATACCGCACCATAGACTATGAGGCCAAGTACCCATTCGAGTGGTTCATGGAGAATGTTACGGAGGCCTGCCACTCGGGAGATCTAGATAAGAGCAAAGCGCTCTTGGCAGATCTCTTCAAACTCCATTGCAACAGTGCCTACGGGAAGCTCATCAAGGCCCTAGAATGTCATAGCAACACCAGCTTCACGAAGGATGAACGCATGGTAAACAAGGCCCTGCATAGTGCATGGTTCGAAGATCTCGTGGAGATCAGTGAGTCATACGAGCTCCAGAGTCGCAAGCTGAGAATCACTATTCGAAGGCCCTTCCATGTGGGGATAGCAGTTTATGAGCTCGCGTAGCTGTGAATGCTGGAGTTCTACCACGACTTCCTCGATCGCTACGTAGCTCGTGACAGCTTTGAGTACCTGCAGATGGACACTGACTCCATATATATCGCTATAGCAGACTCCAACCTCGACGACATCATTCGCCCTGAGAGGCGAGCAGAGTACCAGGCTCATAAGCGGGACTGGCTAGCTTGGGACAAATGGTCTGGATGGACTCCAGGACTATTCAAGCTCGAGTTCGAAGGTTCTCGTGGTATCGCTCTCTGCTCCAAATACTTCTACGTGGAGAGCACAGCTGCAAGTAAGTGCTCGGCTAAGCTCAAAGCAGCAGAATGAGGTCTCTTGGCAGAGGTTCTACAGCGCCTTACATGGTGGGGTGGACAGAGATAAAGACCGAGGCCTACGCATGCGCAAACAGGGTATGATGACGTATGAGCAGGAAAAATTCGGACTCTCCGCTTACTATGATAAGCGCCATGTGCTGCCAGATGGTGTCCATACCAAGCCCATCGAGTATCATATTAGCACCCTAGGTGGTGGTAGCTGTGTGTCTGCAGGGACTTGCTGAAGCTCTTCTATGACAAATGGTCGCCTAGGCACTCCGTGCTGGCGTGCCAGGTAGTACAGTGTAGGCTGCCCCTCCGCCTCCACATACCTGTCACGCCTGTGAACATCTATCAACCAGTTAGGATATGTTGCACGCCGTCGACCACCTTCGAGCTCACCGTGCTCATACAGGTACCGAACCAGAGCATCAGGTGGTAGGCACTCCTCTCCCTTGTTCGCTCCTCTAGAGCTGTGACTGGCAACAGCAGAGTGTCTGATAGCCTCTACCGGCTTCTTCCTGATTAGCCTAGTAACCTCGGCATTGGATCTCTCCACCACAGCAGGCATCCCTCTCACCCATACTCTAGAACATTCACTCGGCGCAGCCATTTCCTGGACATATTGGTGTGGGAACAGTCTCTCTGCCAGTGTCCGATTCCACCGCTCAACGATAGCCTGGGCACGGTGATGCCCTACCTCGCCTCGCCTAACTGCCACACGGTGTTTCCGCATGAGGGCTGCAGTCCCACCTCTGAACTCCTTACCCTCATCCACCTGCAACAATTCCGGCCACTGGAGGGGATTTTCCGAAGCCCCGTAGACACCTTGGAATGCCTGGGCCACCTGGCCAGCTGATTTCTCTGTGAGCGGTGCTGCAGCCTTGTACCTGCTGGCGACATTGACGATGGTGAGGGCATACTTGTAGGTCTTACGACCAACCAAGTCGTGTGGAAGGAATAGAACATCTGCCTGGTGATGTCTGTTCGGGACAGTTTCATCGAAATGGGCATGACCGATGTGCCATGGACAAGGTCTGTATATCTGCCACATCGCCTGGTGGCTGAGCCACTGGCTAACTGTTTCCAATGTGAAGGTGTGGCCCCTGCGACGTGCAGCCTCGAGTAGTTGAGGGGGCTCATGGTTATATCCACCAGGATGATAGTAGAGTTCCTCAAAAAAGACGGTTGATAAGCTCCCTGATTTCATCACTGACGTCCACTCCCATCCTGTCACGCATGGCCTGAGTGATTTTATCACTGACATCCACTCCCATCCTGTCACGCATGGCCTGAGCGAACTCTAAACAGACGAACAGATGGACGTCATTCATTCGACTATCACTGAAGACCTCCTCAAACACCTCCGTACACTGGCGTCTAGTCTCTGCTGGATCCTCACTGAATGGTAGTGTATTGATTAACCCTCGTTATTTAAGTATCTTGACCAGGTCGTACAGAGACGCGATCCTTATATAGTATGGCTTAAATGTTCAGTGGCCCAGATGCCTGCGAGTGCTATGGCAACGTATGGTAGCCAAGGTCCTGCGATGCCGAAGAACATACCTACTCCTGAGGCGATGGCTGGTATGGCTTCAGAAATCTTCTCCACACCATGGAGAGCATTGTTGGCGATCTTGCGGACTGTCTCGCCAGCCTTCGTTGTGAACAGAGCGATCAGAGCCCCAACTGCTGCCAGCGGCCCGATAGAACCTTTTAGATTCCTTTCACTCTGTGTACTAGCTTGCGGGATTCAGGCTCAACATCATCATACTCACCACCGACCTCGTAGTCTGCATCATAATTCTCCTCATCAGTCCTCCTCATAGTCCTCGTCATCTATATCCTCGACTGGATCTTCATAAGCCTCTGGTTCATACATCGCTCAGGGGATCCGTCGCTGGGGACAGCTATATAGTAGCTTTAAACTGTATACTATAGCATGGCATCCGCAATCTTGAATGCGGGCATGTTTGCCTTAGCAAACTGGGGACTGGGGACTGGGGACTCAGCTTCGCCAACAAGAAGGTGGCAGTGGTCGAGCATGAGTGTCATAACCAGGCGATGGAGAAGCTGTCTAAGGAGATGTTTGAATACAGCAAAGCACTCGGGCATATGCGCCAGGGGGAGGCACGCCGACGACGACAACTCCGAGCTCAGGCCAGCCAGAGCATCAAAGAGGCAGATGAAAGTCTCGATGAGTACTACGAGGCTGTATCTGAGCCAACGTTCGACTATGAAGCATCAACAGGTCAGAAGACAGCAGAGCTTATAGTAGTGGTGGCAGCTGCAGCCGTGACAACAGGAGTCGTGCGCCACACACGCTCAAGCTGAATACCTGATGTGTTCGACACGCATACCTTAGCATAGCCAAAGTAAAGTACCGTCACACCTAATGAGCGAGTCCCAGCTATGAGGTTTCTGATGTTGAAGCTGAGCCGATTGCCCTGATTAGGTGGGATGTTCCTGCCCCCGAGGTGATGATGGCCCTCGAGTGCCGACTCGAGGTCATCGCTTCCACTGGTTAGTCGCAGAAGTGCATATGACTTAGTTTTCTGTCTGTAGAGTTGGCAGTCAGCCAGCTCGCATACCTCACCAAGAACATTGGTCCCAGCAACCACAAGCTTGAAGTCGTCTAGCTTATCCACCTGCTGGATGGCTCCTCCCTTCTGAACCAGGACCGCAACAGCGACACAGTCCGATGCACCACGATGCAATGTCAGCTCTACCCATTGGTTAGCTGTGGCTTGGACCTGCTGGTGTTCTCGCTCCACATGCACACTCCGCTGTTTGAAACCTGTTTACTTCAGCTCCTGATCATTCTTGTCATGCCAGACATAAAGTCTTGGAGTATTCATCATCGCATCTGCGAGCTGCTCAGTGTACACCCGGAGGAACAGCCTATCCAGCATGGCAGCCGGATTCAGGTGTGTGTTCTCGAGGAGGGTTAAGAGTAGAACTGCCACGGGCTTCTCGACACTTGCCCATAGTTCAAATTCCATGAACCCCTCATTGCACCCCACAGCATAGTACCCCTTTCCCTTCGCATAGAAGGTTGGTCCATGAGCCAGCAGACCTAGGACTCGGTACTCATCATTCACATAGGTGGTGTCCACGGTGCTGTTGCTCTGCACGATCTCCCACCTGTTCAGAACCTGCGGGAGCTCTACCATCTGTTCTATTGTGCTCTGAAGCTTGAACTCGAGTGTCATGCTCTTGATCTCGTGGATCGGTGCCGTGATCGCAAAGTCAATGTGCCTCGCAGCAGCGTACAATGGGTTCTCATCGTGTATACTGGGTCGAATGACTGTCAGGCAGCCCTTCCGAGGATCAGTGCGGTGCAATGTCGTGGGTTCAATGGTCCCATCTGAATGTTGCACATACTGCAGCATGTTTAAGGTCTGGGTATATAAAGATTTTAAACGGCTGCCATGTTTGGTAAAGTTCTCCAGCAGATTGTCTCTAGGAAGCAGGACAAGTCGGCATGATAGTCAGCACGACAGCCACGGCGTGCACTGTCCCACTGTGACAGGGTCCGAGGACTGCTTCGTGACATCAACATTATCCACAAGCGAGCCAAGGTCACACCTCTGTCTGATGCGGAGATACTGGCCGCTATAGAGGAAGGAGTGCCAGCTCGTAGTACAAAAGAACTCCTGACTAGGATACTCTACCGGAAGTTTGACAGCACCCAGGGCAGAGCACTCGACCTACCTGTGGCCCAAACCAACAGTCCTGTTATTCTAGCTCTCCAAAGGGCGAGGGTCGAAGCCAAAGATCTACCAACGGTAGGGAAGTGGGCTGCCATATTTAGCCTCCAAAGCCAGGAAGAGCGAGATATGCTGGATCGCCTCCAGTTTTGAGCAAATAAATACCTCAGGGAGGAGGTCAGTGCTGCTGTAGCGGAGAGCCATGACACTGGTCATGCAGAAGGTACTCAGGAGGGGCTCACTGTTGGTCGCAAGGAGGCTGTTGAGCACGTCTTCAACAAAACAGGGCGCAGGAGATTGGCCAGTAATCTGCCAGCATTACTGAAATTCCGAGATAACTACCAGGACTACCTCATCAAATCCGCTCGCAAGTCAGATGCTCATCACGCATGGACAAAGTGGATCTTCCGTGAGAGGTTCCAGAAGAAGAGAGTCCTAGAATCTGACCCTCAGTGGATAGTTTCAGCAACAGGCTTCTGACGAAACTGACGAAGTTCCTCAAGCTTCTGACGAAGTTCCTCAAGCTTCTGACGAAGGTCCTCAAGCATCTGACGAAGTAGCAGAGACCACAGATGAAGTTCCTCAGCCTTCTGATGAATGAAAAACGTTGCGGCCGACAGGCTATCAGCGATGACGCATAGAGCAGGCTAGTTTCCTGGCTGGATTCAGCTTGTAGGTGAAGGTCTGTGCCTTTTCCAGAGAGGGCTTGAAGTGTGACAGCTCACCTGTTTCCTTGATGCTGAAGATGAAGCGGTACAGATCAGCTGCCCTCTGTACACCTGCAATAAAGTCCCCTTTGGTCTCCTTGAGGGTTAGGCTGTCGTATATGGTCTCGAGCAGGGCACGTCGACACTTGGAGCTGAAGTATAGCAACCCGGCATTGTGGCAGATGTCCGGTGAGATCTTGCCAGTGTACTTCTGAAAGAGGATGAAGACAGTTATCTTTGTGTGCCGGATGCGCCTGGTGATGTTGCTGAGGTAGGTGACTCACTTCTGGTCCATTGCAGGGTCATCAATAACTAGAACAAGTGGTTCTGTCAGTCGGGCTGCCAGCAGCTCCTCCATCAGTGCTTGCAGGTTCTGCGTCTTGGTGATTGGGCCATTGTGCCATTGATCATTACTGTCAACCGCCTCAGCGGGGGAGTCAGACACCGGAAGGATGTATTGAGAGTGTAGATGTTCGGCCAGGAGAGCCCGTCGCAAGATGTTTTTCCCGTGTCCTGATGGGTCAATGTACAGCACCACCTGGCCAGCATCGGCCGGCCTTCTGTCGAATGGTACAGACATGCGTGCGGAGGATGGTTAGCACTTGGTCGGTGGTAGCCTCATCTATATCTGGGAGACTAAACGGCAATACTTCCTGCACCAGCTCTTTCACCTGCAGAGTGGGGAATCATGCACCTCTGGTGGCTACGAAGGATGCGATGGAGGCATCAAGCATGAAATCCCAGCAGCAGCTCAGAAGATAGCGTAGGGGGCCTGTGTCAGCACCCACAGTGTCTAGTACATCCAGTATCTGTATGATACATGCACGGGAAGCCATGACTATACTGTGGTCTTAAACGGCAAACCAAAGAAGCCTGACTTCTTCACCTCTGGTAGCTGGAGGCTGGCGGTAGCACCCTCTGCGCCATCAACAGTGATCTGGCTCAGCTTGATGGTGCCTACCTTGAGATTCTCTGCATCCTGTTGGAATGAACTCTGTGGTTTCAGGAGATCCTTAACCAGGTCTTGTGCATAGGACTCAGCCATAACCTTGATGGCCCCAGCCTCATTGACTCTGAGCTTACCTCGCATCGTCGCCCTGTCCTTGATACCCGTCCCCTTGTATACAGCCTTGTTAATGGCCGATTGTCCTACTGTATCAGTGTTCCCGATGAGATCTCGAGCTAGAATGGTACCGCGGATCTCACGCGGGTCTTCTTTCTCATCGAAGTCTGGGAAGGAGATAGGGGCAACAGTGTCCTCTGAACCGAGGCGTGCTGCGCCCAAGTGAGCAAGATCGCCTAGCTCTTTGCTTTCTAGGTCTGTGAGTGATAGAGTCATAGTGCTATATACAGATGGCTTAAACCTACTAGTCATACCCCTGGTGAAATAGTTGGGCATAGGAGGACCACGCAGTCGGCCAAGGGAATAGGTAGCAGTGCTCAGAGTACTGGCCCTCTCTGCAGGGGCACGCCTTGTGGGAAGTCCACCATTCCTGGGCATTGGCAATCCTCAATCCGCGTGCTCGACTATGGGCTACACACCACCCTCCGGCATGCCATGCCTCATATGCTGCAGGGGTCTCGTGATCCATCTCTCACTATTCAGAGTGGCTAAACGTAGGCGACGATGATCTCAGCCATTGCCCTCATTGCTAGCTCTAGAACCGCGGCCTCCATTAGTGTAACACATTCACCCATGATCTTGGCAGCGGCAATGTAGGAGGCACCACTGATGGCGATCTTTGGGATGGGGTGAGTTATTCCGAGACAGTGCTCGGCCACCCCACACACCACTGTAGCATGGAAAGCCACAGTGGCGGCAGGAAGAACCCCATTTCCACCTGTCATCTTCACCACGGCCACATTCGCCGCCATGTTACTGGCGATATGGACGATATGGTTTAGCCTGTGTCAGTAGCTTCTGGGTCTTGGCTCACAGCTGGTTCTCCACCTTCTGAAGACTCAACTGGCTCTCGGGCGGTTGCTTCACCATCTGTACCGTTGATGGCATTGTTTACGCACTGAGTATGCAACGCAGTTAAATGCCTGCATTCCCTGTCGAGTGAGCTAATAAGATCTTCCCAGTCTGCATCTGCCAGGTGTCTGGGTTGGTACTCAGGAATATTCATCTCTCTATTGTGACATCTTAAACATGTCCGGCCTCAATTTATGTGAAAAGTACTATGAGGTCTTCCGGAGGGAGTTGAAGGACTACAAGAAGAAGACACCAGATGAGCTCGCTCAGCTCTCCGGTTCTGAGCTGATAGAGGAGCTGACAGCTGTGAAGCTCTATCTAGGATTTGGTAAGGGACAGATCTGCTTCCTTGAATACATTATCATGGGTGGGAGTATCATCGAGCAGCTCCTGCGAGCTAAAGGTTTCTACAAGGATCGGGAGTATCTGTCAGATGTGTTCCAGCAGTTGCAGACCTCCATGGCCTCACCTGACTCAGAGCTGAACAAGGCTCTACGATACTACAAGCTGGAAAAAGGATGCGCTGTGGAACCATCCAGCCCTTGGGTGTGCATGTTATCAGCGTGTATAGGGGCTGTAGGGCAGGTTAAGCTGGTTCAGTGTCTCACCGTGGTCCCCATGGCTACTGTAGAGAGTCAGGATAGTCTTATAGCTGATTTGCTAGGGGCGGAGTAGGCTGATCCCGAGCACCATGATAGCTAGGCCTGACACCACTCGGAGAGCTGCCACAGCAAGCGGTGTCGTGTCGCCTGGCTCCAGTGTCTGAGTCGGAGGTGCCCTGGGAAGTGTCGTGTTGACTGGCTGCAGTGTCAGGGTCGGAATGACTGTATGGCCCATACTACGCGTAGGTGCGTTGATATCAGTGTTGAAGCCAAAGTGGACACCGGGGGAACTCCCCTCGACTATCATGTTGTTATAGCCCCTGACTTGGAGGTCCTCGATGTTTACGAGCATGTTTCTCGGAATCAACCACAGGTGCGGTGAAATAGCAATGTCAAGTTTGCGATGGGCCTGCTGGAACTTAGCAATAAGACTACTGGGGTCTGCCACGATGATCATATCCTCAACGAGACTGATGAACATGGCCTGGGCCTCTGCCCCACTGACACCATCTATGGAATGACGCAGCTTGGTCTGTGCTGTAAGGAGGCAGTAGCACAGTGCTTCCAGGGACTGGTTGATCCGAACGATCCCTGCTGGTGTGAGGTCTGAGATGGTGTGTGGAACAAAGTACTCCCACACATCTGGATAGTCCTGCCACAAGCCAGTGATGTGCATATTTTGAACCAGCGCTCCAGGGTCGGAGTCTGGATCGAACGAGACTGTCGCTGTCTTCCAACAGCCTACTCGTTGGGGTGTTCGATAGGGGAATCCTGAGTAGTCATGTCTCGGGTCACCGTACATAACCCCTAGGCCGCTGTTGTCACCACCATACCACCGATAGTCTGGGTGAGTGTCTCTGTAGACTGCTGGCCGCTGAGACGCTATGACTGTTGAGCTGTGGGTCGAAGTCATTTGTATCAGGGAGACTTGCACCCAGCTCATGGAGGATTCGTCGCACCATGAATTACACGTGGAATCTGAGACAGGTGGCGATGAGCACAGCTTCAGGAGTACCAGAATAGGAGTGAAGCAGGTTGGAACTTATTCCACATCCTCCCATGGCACACCACACGGAAAAGTTCAGCTGCACATTCCAGTATGAGTGGCTTGGAGCAGCCATCCAAGTATGAGCTTGCTTCGCATCCTTGATGGTGATGGGGCAGTTGGTCAGCGGTCGTGGGTTGAAGGAGAAGCTGGTTTGGGACCGTCCATCCACTGTGATGGAGAATGGTGTTAGCTCCGGTATATCATCCAGTAGACCTTTCAGGCCAGTCAAGGGTGTACCCAGGAGGGGCGGTTGGCTCCGGATGACTGTTGCGAAGTTCAGTGGGAAGGCCATCTATACTGGTGTTCTTAAAGCTACCATACAGGCAGCACACTATTTGTAGTCGTCTCGACTCCAGAGACCGGCGAGGTCACCTCGCCGTAACATCCCGTTTTTTAGCTCCTCCATATCAACCTGCCCTCTGGAGCCTTTGAGGTACTGCTGTCGCACTTTAGGTTTCTCTGTGTGGTACAGGGCTTGGACCTTCAATATATGGTGGTACTCTTCATCGGTGACCTGGCCGTCCTTGAGAGCTTTGTTGACAGACTCGTCGATAGTCCGTAGCATACTCTGTGCCAGTGTCACATACTTAGCATGCTTCTCCAGCCTCCTTATGATCTGCCGCTGCCCCACCCCCAAGCCCATGGCAAAGTCAGTGGCAGCTAGTGTCACACCACCTAGCAGCATGGTGACGATGGCACCCACGCCTGTAGCGAGAGTGGCCACAGCTGCCACACCAGCACTGGCTCCAATCACACCCACAGCAGTGGTTGTACACGTGAGGACATTGTAGACTGTCTTCTATCGCCTGCACGTTCTGCTGTACTTTTCTACCTCATGGACGAGATTCTGCCTGATGGTATCTATCAGCTGGAGTCGCCATCCTTGGATGGTACCGCCCTCATCAGCAGTCAGGGAGGGGTATAGTTCTGGTTGCTTCCACCACTCTGATTTTGCCATAGTATACCTGGAGATTAAGCCTGCATCACCTGCAGAATCTGCTCATGAGTCATAGAAGCGTTCATTTTGGAGAGCCTGGTGAACCGTACCAGCTTGTTGGTTTCGAGACAGACGTCTTTTAGACAGTGGTCATCCAGCACTATGTCGGGTGCCAGTAGCTTTCTGAGACGTGACATCTGGAACTTCACCTTATCACCAAAATAGTAGGTCCGCCGCTGGATGGCTTTCTTGGTCTTACACTTCTGCGCCATCTCCTCTTTCCACTGTATGACATCTGGCTCATCCTCGTCGGAGACGACACCTGGCTCATCCTCGTCTGTGAAGACATCTGGCTCATCGTCGTCTGTCAAGACTCCTGCGTCCTGCTTACTCTCCTCCAGGAGGGCCTACCAGTATCAGAAATGTTCACTGTTCCTTTGCTTCCTTGCAAGGCTCGCGTTCTGTTGATACCAGTTCTCCGGCTGTAGTCACTCTCCTTCTCGTTGCAGTGCGAGCCTCTGTTCGTTTAAGGCCTTTATCTGTGCAGGGGTCATGAAGGGGCGACCCTCTTTTTTCATCATCTCAGCCAAGGTCAGATAATGCTGGTATGATATCATGTTGTCGTCAGGTCAATGAGTATTAAGAGTGTAAACTCTAAATGGGCGTCCGATATCCCATCCGTGCTGGCATATATGTTAATGGACGGGCTGTCAAACACGTGATTTACAGGTGTGAACAGGCTAGGACTGATAGGTTTCCATAGGTTGCTGTTGGTACATAGGGGATACTCTATCACATCCCGGCTGACTTCTACCAGTGAGCTGATGTGTGCACTGCCCTGAGGTTGATGTAGCACATCTGCATGTATGTATGTTGTGCCCCACTGGAGGACCCATCCTACACGGTACTGTACCACCCCTCTCCCCTCTAGAGAGGGTGAGATTACGTTCTCACCACCGGAGAGCAGCAGTCGGACAATCGGCATGGTTATATCTCCTGTTTAAACCCCTTCTATAGCATGCTATGGAACCCATATTTGCTCACTCGACTGGTCTTGCTGACCTGGCAGATGTGTACGCAGTTGATGCTGCCAAGGTAGAAGAGAGCGATGGCAAGTCATTCGCCCTACAGTACGAAGCAAATTCAAAGGCATTCTCCCTCCACCCCATTGGGGGGGTGATGGGGTGGAGCTGCTCACAGACCTCAAGGATGTGTCGAAGGAGCGCCTGGGCCACAACATAGATGGCCACAAGATCATGTTTCGGTACGATTTCCCGAAGAGGAAGTACATCCTCGAGCCATTGATTGAGGTCTCGGATACAGAGGTGGGAGACATCAACACCTTAAATGATGACCTCAGCTTTCATCTGGTCAAACCCTATTCGGAGCGGTGCCCCGCCGATGACTCATGAGGGTCTGCTATTGACCCTGGCAAACCTGCAGTTCATGTTTGAGAAGAATGAAGTGTGGTATCGCGCTGGACCTGGTGGTAACTGGAAAACATGGTTGCCACTATATAGGCCTCCCGCAGTCATTGACATAGAGGTTACTCCCCTCTCCACTATTGTGAAAAGGGATGGGGCAGTTCGAAAGCTTTACAATCGGGGATCATCCTCCCTCACCCACATAGGTGAAGGTGTCTCCTTGACGAGGGTGGGTCACCGGATCGGGGTTACAGGTGGAAAGCCTCTGCTGTGTCGTCCATTCGATGGACCAGAAGAAGCTGTTAACCTCCAGGAGGCCTTCCATGTCAGCAGCTCCCATCTCGACCACGAACATCACATGTCTCAAATTCCTATGCCACAGGGATTGAGAGGGTGGTGGGGGCCACGGATCGCCGAACGGCTGCCAGTTGATGTCGGTGCTATCATTTTGACTAGTAGTAGTGTCGGAATTAAAATGATACTACCTCCCTCAACTGGCAGCCGTTCCGCGATTCGTGGTGCCCCCCCCCCCACCGCCCTCTCAATCCCTGGGGGTCTCCATCTAGAGGCATACACCAACCACGACATGTCTCAACAACCCTATGCCCCAGGGATTGAGAGGGTGTTGGGGGCCTCGGATCGCCGAACGACTGCCAGTTGAGGGAGGTGGTATCATTTTAATTCCGACCCTACTACTGACAGACATTTATGTGCATGGTAAGATAGCGGACATCACTTTCCATATAGACCTACAGAGCGCTACTTGCATTAAAATCTTGGCACGCTCATGCAAACGCCGATCTAACGCCTGCTCACAAACAGACGTGAAAACTGAGGCGCTTGCGAGCCGTGACGCTACATCTAGCTCATACTGTGCAACAGACGTTGCTCTCTTACGACGGACGTTGCCGTTTTTTCAACAACCGACCAACAAATTCCTCAACGGTGCAACAGGCTCCTGGATAGGAGCGTCAGTCACCGAATAGTCTAGCCTATTCTGTTAGAAATCATAACCTGGTCGGTCGTATAAAGCAAGCGAGCGTCTATAGAAAAAGTGCAGTACTGTGGAATACAGGAAAGTGAGAGAATGGAGTCATCCAGTTTTAGCTATGGCCCTGCCCATCTCTAGCTAAGCTCCACCCACACGTTGTCTGTGTTGGCATCGGTCGATCCCTGCACTGCCTGCATCTCAATTAGCAGAAAACCATATAGGTAAACTGTTAAGCATTTTGAAACTAAATTGGCAGCATGCTGGTGTTGCACACGGCAGAAATATCGTCCAGTCAAATTTGTTTCACAATATTCATTAGTGTGTTTATTAAATGGAATACAATTCGTACAACATGACGGGCTATTAAGCGTTCATAACGGAGTAAATCACGTCATTTATGCCGTAATTCATTATGACGTCAGCTTACACGTGACTTAGTTAATTATGATGTCATATTATTGATCGATAAACTGGATTCATCCATTGTGGGAAGAACCCAACCCTAATACTGTATTTACCTAAATCCCATGTTGCTAGAAAATGATCAACTGGGTGAATTCTCTGACTTCTAAACACCTTTAAAGATAACGTAATAATAGAGTATAATATACAATGGATGGATCCAATCGGTCACTCGAGAATCTGATGTCGCAATCAACTACTTCCCGTGTTATCCTGACGTCATAATCAAAATAACGTAGCTTCGTTGCGAAAATCAAAACGTCCGCCACTAAAGTGTACGAAATGTATGTTTTTGGAGGAATTTCTGTTTAATTAACATGATGTTGAATATTTGAATCTAATTTGACTGGGAGATGTTTGTCGCTGCCTATTAGTTTCAAAATGTTTCACAGCTTATCGCTAAAGCTACCTTGAAACTTGCTTTCTGGGAAGTCAGGGTTCAGCGTTACACATCGATTCCAACGCACGTGAAACGTAGACGGGGCTTAGCAGAAATTGACGGGCATAGCTAGAAATCGATCACCCTAATTCCGCCACCTCTAAGATCTACATGGATCCTGTGTAAAACCGCAATTGGAATATCTAACATGTGGTATCAGTAATAAGTTCTGGCCAATGACGTACCCATAGTGTCTACACCTTAAATTTCCCCTGACAACGAAAGTTACTGGGCCTCTATTGGGCACCTATCGGCCCCCTAACCTGCATTACCAGGTATGAAAGCTCCATCATTTACCCACATACTATGTTTACCACAGCAGAAATGTTACATTACGAGGTGTACTGTCTTGAGCGACCACCTCTATGTGCATTAATAGATGTGTGTTACTGTATATTACCTTGGTAATTCTTACCTGGCGCCGAATATCAGGTGGCATATGACGTTGGATGTGGCCATATTCATCAACACCTTAGGGTCATGCCATTCTGCGCCGACAAGTTTTTCAAGTTCGGTGTTCAGTGCGGCACTCTCCTCAAGAATTTTCTCTTCGACTGTCTTCTTTCCAAATCCAAGATCGCGTAATGTTGAGAGAGTGAAACGTCTTAAAGATCGCCATGATTGGCCATCTTGGAATATTATCCCTGCAACATGATTCGAAGTAATTGCGTCATTTAGATTTCTAGAAATACTTCACACTTTAGATCATAGCTGCTTAGAAACGTCCATTTCTCAAATAAAAAAGAGCAATCACAGATTGCAAACACCCGCTTTCACCTTTTTATCACATTCTAAATGGTTCTCGGATTGTCCAGAAGTGTTTAAGGACCACACATAAAGTTGTGGAATCATGGTCTATCATCAGGACCTTTCCTTTCTTAAGATTTGAGCTAAATCGGACCAGCAATTAATTTCTTAGATATCCACAAATCCAGAATTTGATCCTATCCGTCCGCTGGTTATTTTATGCGGATGACGGTCAATGTCCAAGATTTGAGCTAAATCGGACCAGCAATTAATTTCTTAGATATCCACAAATCCAGAATTTGATCCTATCCGTCTGCTGGTTATTTTATCCAGATGACGGTCAATGTCTAAATTTACAAAAATAGTCTTCTCTTGGTGGGCAAAATGACATTTCCTCGGAGAAAATATACGCCAATAATTCAAAATCTCAAAGGCCATTCGCTCACTGAGTAACGATCAGAATAATTAACTTGACTATGTTTAACAGCCGATTGATTGATTTTACTTTTATTAATTATTTGACCACTTGGTCTTTACCTCAGTCATAATAATGAAACCTTTAATTGCAACGCCCTCTTTATTGTCAGAGTGATCAATTGTGTTAGGTGTGAGAATCGACATGTTCGCCATTGAAATCGCTCAGTGGCTGTTTGGTTAACCGTTTTAACTATACCATTTTAACTATGCCGACAGAGAATGGGGTTTTTTTTTAATAAACAACCTAGTTAATTCGCTTATGCTACGAAGCCATAACCGGCTTTAATAGCTGTATATACATACTTTGCAAATATGCTGATTTATTATCAAGTATGTTCAGCATAAACGTACCTGTTACATACATCTCGATCGATATAGAATCAAAGTTGTTGGTTAGTTAATTACCTAATTAGAAGTGATTTTTAGTTTTGTAGTAAAATTATCATAAGTGAATTAATTAAAATTTAGAACTGTGTGTAGTGATGGAATTAATTCCTAAAGCAAATGATACTTCGCCGGTGTGGAGCCATTTTGGAGTTATCCCTGACGAGAATGGGCAACCCTCTCGGGTCGATAAGCCGGTATGTAGACTATGTCTGCCGCCGGTGGCAATACTTCAAATTTGTTGTTTCACCCATTAGTGTATGCGCGCATTGGGGGAGTTAAAAGAAAACGTGATGATTCGCGCTCAGAGGAGCCTATACGCAAACAGCCCAAGATCACATGCACAATCCAAAAAGCACAGCGCTATGGCAAATCAAGCCAGCGATTCAAAGAGTTAAGCCGGTCAGTTACACGATTCATTGCTGGTAGTATGGTACCAATTTACACGGGTGAGAACACTCATTTCAATTAAATGCTACCTGCGTTTGACAGCCGTTATCAGCTTCAATCGAGGAAGTATTTTAGTAACATGGTGAAGCTAGTAAGTAGTAACATGATACACCAGCCTCTGCAGTCCTCTTGATGAATGATCATTTACAGGCTAAGAGGATATTGTTTTTGTTTTAGAAACTGTACCACTTGAATGACAGGCTCAGTAACCGGTAATAGGTGAGTTTTCAAAAGTTGTCGTCTATGGATTTGTAGACACAAGGGGGCCTTTAATAAGCAAATAATTAGATTTTATTGACCAAATTTAAGTATTAATAATATAACGGGGTAAAAAAGGTTCAATAGATATTTGTTGCTGTATCATAGCACTGCAGCACAGCGGGCATGATCTGCCCCATCCTGTCATGAGCGATTCCATTGCTGAAGATCAAGTCAAACCTGCCGATGGTTTGACTTTGTAGGTATCCTATGCACGTGATCAGGAAGAATTAAAGAATCCAGATCACTGAATGGACCTTTCCATTTTTAGCTATGCCCCGCCCATCACTAGCTAAGCTCCACCCACACATCGCCGTGTTGGGATTGATCGATCCCGAATGCCATAACTATAAATTACCTGAAAACTATACAGGGAAGCTTTTGAATATTTTGTAACTAATTTGACTGGGTGCTGTTGCTGCCTATGGCGGCAACAGCGCCCAGTCAAATTAGTTTCAAAATATTCAACATATTTATTAAATAGTAACGGCATACAATTTGGACAACAACGCATAGACCGTCTTCAAATATGCGTCCGTGACGTACTTATCGACGTCATTCATGACGACATTCATTATGATGTCATTCTACACATCACGTAGTTGATTATGGCGTCATATGATGGATGGATGCTCTGGAAAGGTGAATTATACCTAATCATCTTTATACCAGATCAATTTTGTTTAGGAACGGCGTCTTAAATTAGATACGCAGAGTGTGGAAGTTTTCAGAGTACTGATATCCATAGAAGATAAGGGCATTCGATCCGTTGTCGCATAACATCGGATCTGGAAACAGCTTTGAATATGTTTGTATCAGGAAGAAACTGATCCTCGTCTGATGGTCTTGTAATAAGCGAGGTATGTGCACAAATTGGTCTTGAGATAAATACTACGAAAATAATAAAAGGTACGCAGATGTGCGTACTTTATATGATACAGTTAGCATACACAGTTAAAAAATTGTTAAGGATATTCTAAATAACTGTAGTCACACGAATCAAAAATGTATTAATCATGTGACATTATAGGCACATGACTTCGTCTTTGACTTGTGCACACAACAAATTAACATTAAACATTTTTTAACAATGAGTAGTGACGTAAGTTTTGATATGAAATATAGATAAATGCCAGAAAAAACAGATTTTCCACTCCAAATGAATTCGAATATATAATCTTACGTGAAGTTACGAAACTGACAGTGAAATGCATGTGGAATGGACATTATGTAGTGAATCGTTACTGGTCTACTCATGCTTGACCTGATTGGGCCTGAAAAGTACATTCTGTTGGTATTCAGTGAAGCACGCCGTTTCCCATAAAGGACAGTAGCATTCCTTTTCTCACAGTAATTCACCTTTCCTGAGTATCCATCCATCACCTGACCTCGTATGACGTCATAATCAGCTCAGCGCGTGTATGATGACGTCACAATCATTACGGCACAAAGGGTTCCATATAGACCGTCATCAAATCTCAGAGTCCGACACGTTGTATAAATTGTATGTCTTTGTAATTCTTTGCTATTTAATAAACATGCTGTTGAATATCTTGAAACTAATTTGACTGGGCGCTGTTGCTGCCTTAGGCAGCTACAGCACCGAGTCAAACTAGTTTCAAAATATTCAACAGCTTACCTGTGTAGTTTTTGGAAATTGATAGTCTGGGTGGTCAGAGATCGATCGATCCCAACACAAGCGAGGTGTCGGTGGAGCTTAGCTAGTGATTGGCGAGGCATAGCTAAAAATGGAAAGGTTCATTGAAGAAGTTGGCTAATTCTTATGCTGACGTAATGGCCAACAGATGCAATCTGAGTGATCAAGAACTTTGCCGTACCATTGGTCAAGTGAACATACGTCATAGTGCAGGACGTTCGACTGTTACCATACACGAACAGGAAATGTTCATTGTTATCTCTGCCTGCTGATACCGAACTGTAGCGCGGATCGCTCACTCGGGTACAAACCGAACCGGATTGCCTGGGTAGGAAACGGCCCGATCTGAGACGCTCCCGCCACATCTACGTTGGTATATAGGTGTGTGCATGTGGCCAACCGAGAGAACGCTCAAATAATTAGAGTCCGCAAAAGCGCTCAGTGCGCGTTATTTGAGATAGCTTACGCACGCTGTGTGTATTAGCGTATGGGGAATGGCTGACCAGGATTCGTACGGAAAATGAATCCATTAACAGAATTGAAATCGGTTCAGGGATGGCTGAGATATCAGTATATTAGAAATTGCCGATAGTATGTGTTTACAACCTGGTAAGATAGTCATCACGCATGAGTGAGGCAGTGTGACGTCATAGGCACATTCCGCTTTCCCCTTGCTTGCTATGAAGTGCGCGCTGATTGGTTGAGCGCTACGACGTCGCACGTTGATTGGACATCATACCCTATAAAAGGGACCCACTCTGCCGTAATCTTCTGTCGGATGGGAGAGTGTCGGAGTGGGTAGTTAATCAGCATCCTACTACGTAGAGCGCGTCTATTGCAAATCTACACCAACATATATTAAGCACAGAACTTGCGCCCCACTCCGGCCCCGCACCAAACACATCGCCATACCCACTGTTTGACAGCCCCGTGCCCAGAGCTAATAAACTAAATTCTAAAGTAAGGTTGCCCAACCACCAACTAGTGGGAACCAGTAGGAGTACGAGCGCGGTTTCGGCCAAACTCAGTACGTAGAACGAGTGGCCTGTCTGATGTCTCGCCAAACTTGCCGAACCACGTCAACCAGTGGAAACCAAACGTAGCACGTTTCTAGTGCATCATGTTTTGACATTTTCGTCACTGCTTGGCAACATTGCCCTCCATACTGTCAGTGAGCTAGATAGCATGGGTCGTCTTGTGCTGTAAATCTATTACCAGCCTCTCCATGAATGGAGGCAACTTTCATTAGTACCAAGTTGCAGGCGCATCTACAAAGCTGTAAACTGAACTATTCTATTATGTTATAACTCTCAATGACTATGAGGCGCTCATACATCACTACTACTGGCAATTTCACCCACAGACGCCGGCATTGTGCCTAAATCATAGTTACAGTTGTTTAGTTCGCCCACAGACGCCCACACACGCTGATGACTAACAGGCGCTTCGTCCACAGATGTCAACGTGCGCTGATGATTACAGGCGCCCACTTCAACTTCGTCAACAGATTCCAAAGTGCGCTGATGACTAGCAGGCGCCAACCGAACTTTCGTGTTGTATGAACAGACTTTGCGCTTGATGATTAATAGGCGCTTATTTTTAGCGTAGTATAGATATTTTAGCTTCATATGTAGCGCCAATTACAAGTAGGCGCCATAGGTCAGTCTGACCGTATTACATTGTACTATGCATAGATACGGCGAGCGCCGTTTTAGTCTTTACACTTATATTTTCATTATTGTTACTTTTTACGTTAGGTTCAATAATTATATATTTTACTAAAATGCACATACGCTTAAACATTATACTAAATAGCTACATTAATACATACACTTAAACCCTCTAATATACGGCAACATAATTACACTAGAGTAGCCTCTCACGCCTATACGGCCTGGGATACGGTGACTAATCCTAACTAGTGCTAAGCTCAGTTACTTTGTTAGGATAAAGTACCTAGGGACAACTGCTCAAATAAAGGCGTGCTGTTCCATTGTAGCTACGCTACATAAGCATGCCGGATTCACATAATTGTCCATCAACTTAAGGCCTCCTAAATTAGTTATGGCGGAGCTGTCTCTTCTACGATTCGCTGGCCATCTGGCCCACCAATCGTCTGGTAGTTCCCTCCGCCAGTTTGGTTAACGTCGACCAAGGACATCGCAGGGGTTTCCTGACGGTGAGAATAAAAACGGCGATGTTTCACACGCACGGCCCCTGTATCCGCCCAGTGGCGTAGCCAGGGTGACGAGGCCCCACCACCTTCCACCTTCCTTGCGCAAGCAAGCAATCTCAAAGCAGTCAAGCCCAGGACATTTGAAACGCAGATGTTGTCCGAGGGCATCGTCAACGTCTCTGGTGGTAAATATTAGTCTTTGGTCCAGTGGAAGATTTTTATAGTTTACAAAATAGTATGGCTTCTTTCTGGAACTCTAAAACTGTGGCCCAATGACCAATTCCATACCAAAATGTATGTATGTTAGTCACATAACCTAACTACGAATACCTAATACGTATTGTAAGACACCATAGAAGTAAGCTGTATAATTTGACTGGAAGCTACGAATACCTAATACGTATTGTAAGACACCATAGAAGTAAGCTGTATAATTTGACTGGAAGCTGTTGCTTGAGGTAGTCAAGCTAGTAACAGAATATGCAACTGGTATTGCTTACTTCCAGAATGAATATTCCCAAAATAGCTAAGCTGTCGGTTCCACATAACCCCATGCACTAAGTAGAACAATATACAAGCCTTACGAGGACAACTTTCTCAAATACCCGCACAGTTGATATAGTTTTAATCTGGCAGCCGTGAGGTCAAAAGTGTCTGTTTTGGAAACGATGTTGTCGAAAGCTGTTGCTGTTGCGTTAATGGCGCATGTCTTCGGGAGCCACGTTCTGGCTGGCTGTCTGCCTGGCTGTCTGTCTGCCTGCCTGCCTGCCTGCCTGCCTGCCTGCATGCCTGCCTGCCTGCCTGTCTGTCTGTCTGTCTGTCTGTCTGTCTGTCTGTCTGTCTGTCCGTCTGTCTGTCTGTCTGCCTGCCTGCCTGCTCGCATGCCTGTTTATCTCGTCGTTCTGCCTGTTCGTGCTCTCTCTCTCTCTCTCTCTCTCTCTCTCTCTCTCTCTCTCCCTCTCTCTCTCTCTCTCTCTCTCTCTCTCTCTCTCTCTCTCTCAATTGATGAATATGTTGTCTCATCATTATATATAATATTATAATGTGAATATACTGACAACATAATGATAGGTTTCTTCCTCAGACCTAGTCTAGTCATCCTATGAAGTTTCAGAGTGGTCCGCTAAACGGCAATGGAGTTATCCTCCGGAAACCACTCTGCCGCCCGTCCGGACGGCGCCATCACATAATACCCCGCCAATTTTTTTGGCGGAGTGTAAAAATTAGGGAAAATATTTTGGCGAAATACATATTTACCCAAATAATTTGTTGAAAATGATATCACTTTGAGCATCTGATTTTGAAAAACATTATCTCCGTGAGGTCAAAAGTGTCTATTTTGGAAACGATGTTGTCGAAAGCTGTTGCTGTTGCGTTAATGGCGCATGTCTTCGGAAGCCACGGACATACATCCACATAAGTTTGTATAAGATCGTTCCAGTAGAAGCAGTGTTATTGAAAAATGCGTCAAAGTGTTCCATTTTAAAAAGCTATGTTGCTGAAGAATAGCCTTTCACACAGAAATTGTAAATGCTTTAGATGTTTAACTTTCTACCGAAGTTTGGAGAAGATTCCTTCAGTAGAACCAGGGTAATTATATCAAAATCTTCTTCAAAACAAGAGCATGAAGAGAAACAACAAAGAGCCGTCTATGACTCCATTCTCACATTAACCCTTGTGTCTAGAGACGCGGGTAAGAATATATGGCATGCCTTAAAAACTATATAACACTTGGATAATAATAATATACAATATGCATTGGTCTAAATGGGGAGTACAGCTTCGGCAGCATTCACTACCCCGCTTCGGCGTTGTAGGCATTTTCCTGTGACGGAGGCCCGCACGAGGCACTTTCCTCTCGCAAAACCAACTTGTTGGCCCGCACAAGGCATTAATTTATATTAAATTAATTAGGCACGTTAGGGTGCCTCCCTCGCAAGAGGTACCTATTGTATAATTAAGGATAGGATAGGTATCGTTGGCGAGATATATTAACAGTCAGTCCATTATGTCTCATCTTTATACTTAGTTAATGATCTAATATTGTTATCAGCATAGCTTTCTCATAAGCCGGTCCTCGACTCGCTGGCATTATGTACTTTTATCGCTTCTAAGTCTTTTTCTTCTTTTCGTTCGCTGATCATACAGCCAGTCCTGTAAGTGACTATCGACATGATCATAAACGCTTATGATATCTTCTAAGTAAGACACCATGCTGCGTCATACCGGCTACACCAACAGTCAGGATGATATGGTGGTGTTCGCTGTAGACGACAATGGTTGCCCGGCCCCACGGGAATGATGTCATTCCCGTGGAGCCTGCAGGTGGGCTTTTGTGGCTGCTGGTGGCATGCTCGGCCCCTCTCAATCCCCGAGACTAGCTAACTGGCATCATCTGGCTGGTGGTGAAACACCAGATTCTGAGGAGGAACCTAGCAGGTGGCGTGGCGCCGGAGATACAGAACCAATAATATTACAGTATTAGGAAACCACTTTGGAATCGTGACTGAGTTAACAATATCCACGGAGTCTGTTACAAACTGACTGCATACTAGTATTTTGAGCGCCTGCAGACCTGCTATGAGTGTAGACTTGGGTGAGACTGGTCGTCAACCAAGTCAGAAATCGAGTAGAGAGCATCTCAATTTGACTCTTGCTCACAAATAAGACACCATTCATAGAATGCACATGGTTTTGATTCTCGTTTCGCATGGATGTGTTCGTGTGTGGCGACGTTAAAATGAAAGCTGTGCTAATGCCAAAGTGGTGGAACATGACCATCATGGTGGAGGTTCCGTCATGGTGTGTGGCGGCATTAGTAGTGCTTGTAGCCATACTGACCTCTACTAATTCCAGAATGGCTCTCTGGCTGGTGTCATATATAGGGACGAAGTTCCCCACCCCTTTGTCTGGTCCGAGAAGTTCATTTTAATGGATGATGATGAGTGGCCACACACAGCAAGGGTGGTTAACCTCTCTTTGGAAAATGAGTGTATCGAGCGAATAGATCAAATAACTCTGTCCCCAAACATGACTCCGATGAAGTGTGATTGGGACATTCTGCAGCCATTTCAACTCTACCAGTCCAAGCTACCAGTCTAAGCAGACAATGGCTGAGGAGTGGGCCAACGTATCGCAAATTCAGTTTCGATCTTTGAATGACAGCATGCAAAACATATGGCAGGCTGTAATCAGTGCTAGTCATGACCACACATGTTTTCTGAGTAGCCAGGGAAAAACTGACTGTGGCACTTGGCAGATTAGTCCAACATGCGCAATGCTACTGTACAGTATGATATAGCGCCACATCGCTCGCGGGCGGGCGGGTAGGCAGACAGGCATGCATACAGGCAGACAGACAGACAGACAAACAGTAATATGGTTAATGCGCTGGCTCTGAATTTTCAAAGAAATTGAAAATATTTTTTATTTATTTTATTGCCTGAGATTTTTTATTTTTGTTTTATAGAGGCGATATGGCCTTTAAAATGTTGGACAATGCTTGTCGGGTTAATTTCGATTTTACCAATATATCACGCAGATTTGGATTTTTATTAAATGCTAGTACTGGACGCAGGCTGAGAGGTTGTCTTAAATTATCGTGTAATTTATGATATTCATCTTTAAAAATTTCGGAAATTTCAACATTTCTTCGATTGTATGTCAGAGTGAATGGTATTATTTCACGGCGATCAGCAAGACCTGGGTCCACATTTATGCCCCTCGGCCATTTTGTTTCTAATTGCTTAATCCAAAATGATTCTCTAAGTTTCCATTGTTTATCAGTTTCTCCAGCGGTATTAGAGAGAGAGGTGGTTGGTTGTTCAATAGGTATAATTTCAAAGTCCCGAGCGACTGAATGACCATGAAGGTTAAAGTGTTCAGCGACATGTGTGTCTTTTTCATGTCTAATATCGCAAAGGTGCCTAGTTGCTCGCCATCTGAAAGGGCATTTGGTTTCGCCGACATACTGTTTTGGCATAATTTGCAAGATATTAAATAAATCACGTTTTCGGAGTCGCAATCTAAATTAGAATGAATTTGAAATTCGTTTTTGTTCTGAAAGCTCATAAATGTCTTACACATTTTCTTTCCACATTTCCGAGATTCGACTTCGATTGTAATTGGACGATTGTAACGAATCTGTGTAGGCCTGTGATCTGTAGCATTATCAGTGGCAGTTTTCAAATCCTGTAAAGATGCTTCCAGTTATGCTGTTGGAGAAATCCTTGTTCAAGAGGATGATCATGACATAGAATGTGTCCTACAATATGCCAGCACCACACTGAAAGATAATCAGCTTAATTGGCCAGTTATTAAAAAAGGCGTATGCTGTCGTTTGTGCATTGAAGAAGTTGCACCCATACCTTTTTGGCGCCATAATCGCTGAATATGACTGCAACATTGAGTATATTCAGGGATCCAAGAACATTCGTGCAAACATGCTGTTTCGACTACGACGTCTAGCAGAAGTAGCTACCTTCGACACAGGAGATTACATCGTTCCTGACGTAGAAGATGGAGTGCTGCTGTATGTTCAGTTAGAAGCATATGACATTTCCTTCAAAGCATTTTGTGATGAGCAGTATGAAGAGTTTCCAGAAATGTTCAAAGTAACCGCGGAAGACTGAATAATCCATAATGGAGTCGCCTATTCTACACTTACTCTGTGAGCTCTAGAAGCAGAGTACCCCTGTGTCATTCTTCCAAAAAGGTTCCGAAAACAGCTACTTGATAAAGCACATGAGGGAGCTGGTCATCAATGTTTACAGAAGACTCTAAGTCTGATTAGAGATTCCTTTGTGTGATCCACGTTAATAAAAGATATCATCCACATGCTAGATGTTTGCCGGTGTGTCAAGCCCACCGAGCAATGACAACAGGACCTAAGTATACACCTATGCCTATAGCGAAGTATCCTAGTCAGCAGATTGGCATGGACTTGATAGGTCCTTTAATTGAGTCTACGAAAGGCAATGTTTACATCCTGACGATCGTAGATCGTTGCTAAGCATGGGCTGAGGCTTAGCCTATTCTAGCAAAGACAGCACTAAATCTAGAAGCGAAGTTTAACGACGAATATGTCGCAAGACATACTGTGCCAGAGATCCCGATAACAGATCACGGTAAAGAATTCTGTGTGAGAAATATCGAGGCTAGATACAGGGAGTACGGGATAGACCATCGACGTGCGAGTCCATATCATCCTCAGACAAATGGACACCCTGAATGTTTCAACCATACTTTGAAAGAATTAGTTCAGAAAGGCATCAACAATGAATCTATGGGCATGGGAAGATGAGCTAGTTGCCGCGTTGACAGCGTATCAGAATACTCGACATGCAACCATGGGTTTCACGTCAGTTTACCTAACATATGGCAGGCATGGTAGATTGCCGATGGCCACTGCGATATATAGTCTGCAAGATTTAGGTGATATACTTATGAGTCTCAACAATGCTTCATTGCGAGCTCGTGCTGATACCGAGAAATGTAGTGTGCACCGTGTGCAGATCGACAAGCGATCGAATGCAGCAGAGTTCAAAGTAGGAGACTTGGTGGTCGTAAGAGCTGTGGAAAGAATGAAATTGACAACATGCAGTGATCCTGAGTACGAGATATTCAAGTTGAATGGATCAGTTGCACAAGTTCGCCATCAGCGATCCAGCAAAGTCAAAGTCCTGAACGTCTTGGTGCTATGTATTGTCGATCCGAAAATGTGTTGGGATGGATTACAACCATGACCGATACGTAATCCGGCAAAAGGAAGCCGAGCAAGCCAGCTTGTGATAAACGTAGTTTTCCTGAAGGATGTAGCAATTCCAGAAGTTATTTCAGTTCCAGAAATAGTGCCAATTCCAGAACCGGAGCCTATTCCGTCAACAAGCCGAGAACCTGAAGCGCAAATGGAAGTAGTTCCTAATGCAAAGGATGAGTCACCAGAAAACCATGATCCAGAAATGACTGATGAGCAGCCCGATGAGGATGAGGCAGTTATGGAAACTGACATGAGACCAGCTATTTTTGGCATGCTGTCATCAAGCCGGTATAAACTGTGTAAGCACAGACCTCAACCGCTTCTTCTACTGACTAAAACAAGTACTCGAGAATCAACACTTCCGATTGGTCGAAAAGTGATGAGCAATTTGTTCACTATATATGTTCTATTTGTGACGATAGGAATCATTAATCACGTTTTTTTATCAATTAAAAATGAGTATAAGATCGTAATTTAATTTCATCATGTTTAACTTTAGATTTCTTGCTATACTGGTGTTTGTAATCATAGTTAGAATAGACTGCATGGATATTAGTGACAATATCAAAAAGATTCAGAATGTTGTATTAATAACCAGACACCTTCCGATCTCTGTTACTTGAGCCGAATGAACGATAATAATGTCCATTGTCGCACCAAGTTCACCTGCAGGTTATCAAGATCAGGTAGCTTTAATAAGATGTGGCAACGTGGTATCTCATGCTAAGAAAACAGAACATGCTTAGAATGTTGTGAAAAGAAGTGGATTGACTAAATGACGGTGTTAACCAATCACAGAACTGGAATCGAAACCAATCCGATAGCTTAGATGATGAAGAATTTGATGATTGGATGACTGTAATTCCAACCAATGAACCTTGATTTCGGTTGCAGTTTCTTAAGAAAACTGATGGGAGGGATAAAAGAATATAAACTGCTGCAGAGCAGCCCTTTTCATGATTGTACCGCCGTTCATCCGCGAGTACTGACTTGCTAGCTCGTGTAAGTAAGTTTGATAGATTGTTGGTCTGATTGTTTGAGCAGAATAACTTAGTAATTATCTGTACATTTTGTATAAAGTTTTATTTGTTGGCGATTTTGCCTTGAAATTCATATCTATAGTAATGAAATAAAAGCGTTACTTATTTTAGTTGTCGTCAAAGGAAAACTACAAATTCCCATACCTGGGGGAGTCAGATAGATTAGGCAGGCCCAGATAGTCAATATAAATATGCTTCGGCGTTACCGCTCGAAGAAGGCGAGTCGACTATCATTATCGTTCACCATTAGAGGCAAGCGTAAGTAGTAATGGGTGGTTGTTCGCTATTGTTCATCACAGCAGGAGGTCCTCGAGAACAATGACGCACAGCCGCCTAGAGTGTAGAACAATGACGCACAGCCGCCCAGCGAAAAAGAACAATGGCGAACAGCCGCACACGTTTGAGAGTTTTGATAACAATGACGCACAGCCGCACATGTAGATTCACTCTGGAATGTTCTATTATTTTGAATTAGTTAACCCTTAAAAGTTTAAAAGTTGTGTATTTTACGTTTAAATGCAGTGGCGGCGGTCCCCCCTCCGTGGTTATCTACCGTGGTAGATAATGTACAAATAATAAGAGAGTAATGTAAAATAATAGAGTTTAAGAGGTGGTCCGATAATGGAGGTCGTATGAGGATGATGATGAGGATGAGTTTGAGGATGAATGCAATGCCGGCCGGCCGAGTGTTCTGATAGTAAACCGTAGAATATTTAGAGATTGCCTGTAAGCTGTTAGTAAGCAACAGCTACCAGATAGATTAGTAACAAAATAGATTTTAAGAGGTGGTCTGATAATGGAGGTCGTATGAGGTTGAGGATATATGAGGAATTACGGTATTGATGTTTGAAAATAATTTGACTGTTTCGTCGCTACCGTTATTAGTAAACTGTAGAATATTTAGAGATTGCCTGTAAGCTGTTACTGTCTTAGCAACAGGTACCAGACAGATTAGCAACAAAATATTAAAAATAATGTATTAATGGTATGTTCGGTTGGAATGGTTACCAAGACTTGGTGGTGATGGATCGTATCATGGGTTAAAAAAGTTAACCCTTTCACCGATGAATATATATCTCATTTTCATCGATACCATACAGGAAAACTGTTGAATATTTTGAAAATAATTTGACTGCCTGTGTCAGTTGAGGCGGAATGCTATAGTATTACTCCTCAGTTGATATTGCTGGATGATTATGAAGGCGATGCTAGCGTACTTGTTTACAAGGTATGCATGATGTACGAATATTTTGATAATTTGTTGCTGAATATTTTGATAATTTGAGTGGTAGCTGAATATTTTGATAATTGGTTGCTGAATAATATGATAATCGGTTGCTGAATATTTTGATTGGTTGCTGAATAAATTGATTGGTTACTGAATATTTTGAAAACGATTTGACTGTGTAAATTTTAATTTCTTATTAGGCGATGTTAGGTAAGAGAGAGGTGGTCTTATAACGGAGGTCGAAGGAGGAGGGAGGAATGCTATCTAGGCCAGCAAAATGTGTTCCCCCGTCATTTAATTTTCAAAAAATCAGACACGTACACAGTAATTTTTACTATGCTATTATATAGATAGTGTTATCTATCGTATTTATGTCTCTAAAATGGCAGTCATTTAATTATTAAATTTTCAAAAATATGGACAAAATGCATTAATCGACCACGAACAATAGCGTACAGATGCCCATTTAGAACAGTATCGTTGGTATTGATAATAGTAAAATAATAGAGTTTAAGAGGTGGTCTGATAATGGAGGTCGTATGAGGTTGAGGATGTATGAGGAATTACGGTATTGATGCTTGAAAATAATTTGACTGTTTCGTCGCTAACGTTATTAGTAAACTGTAGAATATTTAGAGACTGCCTGTAAGCTGTTACTGTCTTAGCAACAGGTACCAGACAGATTAGCAACAAAATATTAAAAATAATGTATTAATGGTATGTTCGGTTGGAATGGTAACCAAGACTTGGTGGTGATGGATTCATTGGATTGTATCATGGGTTAAAAAAGTTAACCCTTTCACCGATGAATTCCCCATATCTCATTTTCATCGATACCATACAGGAAAACTGTTGAATATTTAGAAATTAATTTGACGTTGCTAACGTTATTAGTAAAACTATTTTTGTTGAATATTTTGATTGACTTTTAATCGTCATTACGCACAAATTGTTTTTAAATACTTTGCAATAACGTCAGACGTTTTAGATACGATGGTTAAAATGTGGTCATTATGTCTCTGAGGGTTCCGTTTATAGAATTGTATGTCGAGCGTACTTATGCTAAAAAGATTATTTGGTGCGTATGATTTATCCATACGTCTCGAATAGCCGTGAGATCAATCTTGAATCGAGATACAAACATACCATTGGTTAATAATGAAAGAACGTGTTAGTACCTCACGTCTCGTTCTAAGCACAAGATATTACAATGTCCTAGCCGAGTTTTTGTAAAAAAAATCGATAATAACACCTGCACCCGCTCACCGGCTATTGCTGTTTACCGACGCTTAAATATACGACAATTAAGAACAACATTTTGAGCGTAGTATCATAATCATAGATGGCCGTTTACTACAAATATAAATATATCCTTTTGGCTACAGAGCAGTGATACGTTATAACCATGTTTTTTACTATATAATTCAGTCCTGCCCTAAGCGACCACCTCGTGTTGCGCTATTACATGGACGATATTAACCCTTTTAACCCTCGAATTTCTTCATATTCATATTTGTGGTACAAGAGAAGACTATTTTTGAAAATTTATCATCGGAATGACTGGCACTGCAGGTTATCCATTTGTCTAGTCATTGCACTAGCAAACACATCCCCCCCCCCCACCAACCACCATCATCATCACCAACACCCACCACCACCACCACCACCACCACTACGACCTACACCCAACACCCATGCATTAACCCCACCACCCATGCACCCGCCAACCCGTAGCAAATTTCTTCATATTCATACTTGCATCCTTAGAGTAGGCTATTTTTTAAAAATAATCATCGGAATGACTGGCACTGTAGGCTATCCATTTGTCTAGTCATTGCGCCAGTAAACACCACCCACCACACACACACACCCCCACCCCACACCCCACCAACCACAACCACCACCACCACCATCACCACCAACACCACCAACACCACCACCACCACCACCTCCACCACTACGACCTACACCCAACACCATGCATTAAACCCACTACCACCACCCACGCACCCGCACTTGCATCCTTAGAGAAGACTATTTTTGAAAATTTATCACCGGAATGACTGACTCTGACAGCTATCCATTTATCTAGACATTGTGGTCGGAATGTGAGAGCTCTGTATTTGAAAAAATGGCATATAGGCTGGAGAGGGTATGTCAATGAGGATTTAATAAAGGTCTCGCTCGTATGCACACATGCTAATACGCGATACTGCTAGTTATACGTTGTACCCTTGTGCGTGCATGTGTGCCACAGTGTGCGCCCTTGTGCGCATGCATGCGCCAGAAGACTTTTTGAAAAAATGTCAGCGGAATGACTGGCTCTGCTGGCTAAAATGTATACGTACATGTGCGAACGCATGCAGTCCGCATGTTGTGAATTTGCGGGCGCATGATGCGGATTTGCGGGCGTATGTTGCGGATTTGCGGGTGCATGATGCGGATTTGCGGGTGCGTGTTGCAGATGGCACCAAGTGTATGTACATGCCTGAACACGCATACACACCAAAATGCATGCATACATGTGCGGCCGCATGCGGGCCGCATTTGCGGATTTGTGGGCGTATGTTGCGGATTGCGGGCGCATGATGCGGATTGCGGGCGCATGATGCGGATTTGCGGGTGTATGTTGCGGATTTGTGGGCGCATGATGCGGATTTGCGGGGGGAGGGGGGGGGGGGTGTTGCGGATGGCACCAAGTGTATGTACATGCCTGAACATGCATACACGCCAAAATGCATGCATACATGTGCGGACGCATGCGGGCCGCATTTGCGGATTTGCGGGCGTATGTTGTGGATTGCGGGCGCATGATGCGGATTGCAGCCACATGTTGCAGATTTTTGGGCGCATATTGCGGATTTGCGTCCGCAGTACATATAATCCTATAAATGGTACAAATTCAATCCCTTTTCTCATTCCAGTTTAAACATCGCAAAGTGGTTGGACGTGTAACTGCAGAGTAGTAAGGCAGTCAGATTTCTTTGAAGAACCTTGTAACTTGAATACTTGCTAGATTTATCCTATAATCAATATGCCGAGACATAAATGTTTTGAATGCGGTTCAACTTTTAATAGGTCAAATGACCTGAAGCGGCATAAGATCCGATTCCATAACGATGAAGATAGCGAAAATCTAGATGAAGAGTGAAGATGATGCACCAGCGGAGTCGGAGAGTGAATCCGGTAATGACCCAGCGGAGACTGAGAGTGAAGATGAAGGTGAAGATGAAAAAGAAGACATAGGCAATGAGGAACTATTTACCATATTCCAAAATATTAAGCAGGTCTTAGACGCTGAACAATCAGGTTTAGAAGATGAGGATGGCGAAGTGGACACAGACCCGCATGGTGTAGGCAATGTATTTCCGTATATGCTGATGCTTTAGTTACAAAGTGTATAGACATAATGCTCCAGTCGAGAAGATTACAGAACTCTATGCTCATTAACATAATTCGCCAGGAAATTAAAGATTTTATCGACGAGGGGTACGCATACAATGAAGCAGTCTTCTCAGCTTTTCGAAAAAGAGAGTTTCTGATCAAAAAGTACATAAGGAACCATCTAGATGCTGAGGATAATGATGATGATTCTGTCGGTGATAGATCTGATCCATAAGGAATCAGTCATCGATAAATGGATCTCCAGAACATTGACTATTTGTTTATGCTACTGCAACTATACGTTTTATCATATGTAATATTTACTTCAATGTGAAAATATGCATACAAATAAAACATTGGTACTTTATGCGTGTGTTTGATGATTGTAGCTTCCCAGCCGGGTCCCCCCACATCCCTCGATATACAAATCAGAGTGCTGATGCTGTTGGTGGTGGTGGCGGTGGGGTTGGCGGTTGATGAAAATAGGTGTTGTGGTGGATGATGGTGGTGGGGTTAATGCTTGGTGGTGGGTGTTGGTGCTTAGTGGGTAGTGGTGCTGATGGTTATAGAGGGATGGTGATGGTGGTGATGGTGGTGGTGATGGTGATGATGGTCGGTATTGGTAGTAGGTGGTTGCGGCCGCAATGTCCAGACAATGGTTAGCCAACTATATTATTTTTGTTGTCGGGGGTCTCATTGACTAGGTACTCATAATGCATTCATACTGTGTGTACCCGGACATGGTAATTTTTCCTAGTTTTTTTACCTTTAACTGGCTGACTGGCGAGGTGTTTCAGACATTCCAGGGATCTACTTCCTAGCAAAATATTATGGAAACGATTTGAGCAAAAGTTGATGCAGACAGTTAAATTATTTTCAAAATATTCACTAAATATCATGGAAATGATTTGATAGAAAGTTGTTGCTAACACCTCAGTCAAATTATTTTCAAATTATTCATACAACGCGCATTGTCGGCCTTGTAAACAAGTACGCTAGCATCCCTCGTGCCAGGCATCACCGCACTAGCATACCTCATCCCTCCTCCTCCTAACTCGTTCGACCTCAATTATGCGACCACCTCTACACTCATTCCAGGGATGTTATTTTCTGATTCTTCAAACCTATATCATGTCGCATTGGTAGTTTAAGCGAATAGTTATGATACTAATTTGACATATGAAGCTACAATTCGCACTAGCGCCTTCATGCGCACAAACTCTTAAAAAAGTGCTGTTCAATGCGACAATTTGACATAGGAAGCCACGATTCCACTTAGTTTCAAAATACTTTTTTACTACAACCACGAGGGACCGCATCGACCACCTAATACGTTAAACGATACAAGGGTGCTCGTCATTATTCGTCAACGATGACGACGGTGGGCATTGTTCCCACTATTTTTATAACAATCTTTAAAATTTAATAATTAAATGTCTACCGCTTTAAAGAGCACTCCTTAAATACGAGATGCATGATTATTATCTATATAATATTATGCATACAACATCGCTTGGCTTAGCTATATATTACCCGCATAGAGATGTACTTTGCTCTCTTTAAAAAAAATTAAATGACTGGTAGGAAGCCGCTTAGTTTCATGTATGAGGGTTTTAGATGAAGGTTAATGCGTTTGCATACAAATTGAAGGATTAAAAGCGAATCATAGATACTTTATGCACAATAACGAGGTGGTCAGAGAAAACATATTTCCCTGCATACTTTTTTAACGCGCACAGATTTTTATGTGCATAAACCATTTAACAAACTGATCCATCGCCTCTAGCCAGTGAACATATCCAAGATTTTCGCCTGCATGTATGTGTCATTATATGTAGGCCAGTACGCGACAGTTTTTGATAGGACGCTAGTCATCTCACGCGATATTCCTTACATTTTTTTTTGTAGTAGAGCGATGTTGTATAAATGTAAATGCTAATGTACATTCGGCTAAAATGTGTTGTGGATTTGCGGGCGCGTGTTGCGGATGGCAACAACTATATGCACATGCTTGAACACGCATACACACCAAAATGCATGCGTACATGTGCGGCCGCATGCGGGCGCGTGTTGCAGATTTGCGGGCTCGTGTTATGGATGTTGACTTGTTAACTTGTTGCGGATGGCAACAAGTATATGCACATGCCTGAACACGCATACATGCCAAAATGCATGCGTACATGTGCGGCCGCATGCGGGCGCGTGTTGTGGATTTGCGGGATCGTGTTGCGGATGGCAACAAGTATATGCACATGCCTGAACACGCATACATGCCAAAATGCATGCCTACATGTGCAGCCGCATGCGGGTCGCGTGTCGCGGATTTGCGGATTTGCGGCCGCAGTACATATATTCCTATAAACAGTACAAATTCAATCCATTTTCTCATTCCAGTTTAAACATCGCAAAGTGGTTGGATGTGTAACTGCAGAGTAGTTAGGTAGCCTTAGGCAGTCAGATTTCACCTCACGTGATATTCCTTATATTTTTTGTAGTAGAGCGATGTGGTATAAATGTAAATGTTAATGTACATTTGGCTAAAATGGCCAGGAGTACAAACTTTGACGGATCAGACACTGGGTATGTGCGGTGTCGTTGGTGTTCCATCGACATCCGCGACACCATATGCCGACGGTCGAAACACGAGAGGGTTTGTAGGCGTATGATCAAGAAAACAGAACCTAAAGAGATGGTGTACACCTGCAAGGAGTGCTATTGTCTATTACCAATCAAACAGTATCCGCATGGGTGTCCTGTAATCGGTGATACTCCGACTGATATACAAAAAGCAAACATGTCGCAGTTTGTTACCAAACTGACAACCACGCCTGTGCGGATCTGCGAAGACTGAGACCTATCTCAAAACACGGCCCTTTTCAGGGCCCACAAATCATTTGAAAGACAACTCTTTATCTGTTCCAAAAAATAAATAATGTAATAAAGTGTTTACACACAACAAACCTCTTCACACATGCATACGCAAGCACACATTCTGATCCGTCAAAAGTGGTCGATGGACGCTACTGTTCTAAATGGGCATCTGTACGCTATTGTTCGTGGGGTCCGAGCAGCTATGCCAATGTTGCTGTCTAAACCGTAATGGGAACAGCTATTAGCAACACTTCAAAATAGACATTTTGTGACTCGAATGTGAACTAAGAATATTAACACTTCCAAACCGAAAGGCCGCCTCCAAAATCCTTCACTATATTCTGATGGATATTTTCAAGCTGGCCTGATTGGGATCTGTTCCTGTTTATGGGAGAAACAGGTTCCTGTCGGGCCTGTTTCAAAATATTCAACAGTTTTCCTGTATATTTACATTGAAACTGAGATTCTGGAAACTCACGACTCGAAGCGTAAGCATGAACATTATGAGTATTGTTATGTAAACATGTATATACTTTATTATTATTTAACGCATTATATAATTATTACCCGCATAGATTCTATCTCCATTGTCATAACAAATTGCCTAGTTATTTACTTCCTCTGGCTTCCCATAGTTAACATAAAATAAACAGATCTTTAACTTGAACCACTGCTGCTATTACTACTGCTGACACTTCAGCTGCTGCTACTACTACTGCTACCGTTCCTAGTGCATCTGCTACAGCTACGATTACTACTACTACTACTACTACTACTACTACTACTACTACTACTACTACTACTACTACTACTACTACGATTACTACTACTACTACTACTACTACTACTACTACTACTACTACTACTACTACTACTACTACTACTATGTTATATGTAAAATCGCTCCGCTGCCATAAATATTGTATGCAATAACTGTTACCCCTATATGTTATTGTAATAGACTGGGAGAAAACAAAGTGAACTTGAAGTTGTTGTTGTTGATTTTGCTGATGTTATTGTTGCTGTTGTTCGTGTTGCTGCTGCTGATGCTGATGCTGTTGTTGTTGTTGTTGTTGTTGTTGATGTTATTGTTGTTCTTGTTGCTGTTGTTGTTATTGTTATTGTTATTGTTATTGTTGTTGTTGTTGTTATTGTTGTTAAGACATTTTTAATAACTCTGGTTCTACTGAAAGGATCTTCTCTGAATTTGGAAGGAAGCATGCCCGTGTGGTCCTGAGCACAATTCCCAGTGTTGGGGGTCTAAGCCATGCATAACGGCAAGAGCTTTTAGCAACACTTCAAAATAGACCTTTTATGCATTCTTCAATAACTGTTATTCTACTGGGGCAATTTTCTCCAAACGTGTGTGGAAGCATGCCCCGGAGATCCCGAGTACATATGTCAATTTAGGGGGTCTAAAACCCAACAAGAAAAATTTGACTTTTACGCATTCTTCAATAACTCGGTTCTACTGGTCCGATCTTCTCCAAACTCGAGTAGATTTTGGGCTTTAACCCGTTAATGCCAAATATTTTCGAAAGTTTAAATATTTACTTATTGAATGTCCATTTGCAGGCCAAGAGAAGACTATTTTTGAAAGTTTACCACTGTAATGACTGGCTCGGTAAACTTTCAAAAATAGTCTTCTCTTGGCCTGCAAATGGACATTACTCAAAACCACTACAGAGGCCGGTTTTGACCGGTTTCGTCACGAAAGGGTTAAACACACCAGCAACAGCTTTTAGCAACAGTTTTCAAAATATACATTTTCTCCCATTCAACAATAATTCCAGTTCTACTGGTGCGATCTTCTCCAAATTGGGGTGGAAGCTTACCCATGTGGTTCCAAACACATATGTCCGTTTTGTGGCCTAAGGATAAAATGTAACAGCGTTCAGCATCATTGTTTTCAAAACAGTCAATCTTCAAGCATTTTCAATAAGGCTAATGGAGCGAGCTTTTCAGAACTTGGCTTGATGTGTGTCCCTAAGACGTATAGCAATTTTGCACACATAAACTAAAACTTAACATCAACAGCCTTCAACAAGATCGTTCCCAAAATAGACACTGTTGACCATATGTCGGCACGACTTAAGATATATCAACGACGTGGGTTTGAGATAAGTTTGACCTTGTTTTACTTAGCAGTAACGACGTGTCTAATATTTTTACTGCATTTCTCCGTACGTCCTGCAATCTGTGGATTAATGATAGTCCTCATACACTCACGTGTAAACACATCTTGTATGGCGACACTAATTTCAATATAGAAAGAAATATCAAGACATCCGAAATTATTTGCCACTATCTTGTCGATACTGACCGTTTTAAACAACACTCCGCTTACTTATCCAAATTTAAAGCAAATTGTACTCGAACTCGTGTTTATATAACTTGTGAAATAGATAAAACGTAATAAAAATCATTGAGCCAATAATGTACATATGTTTTGACGCATTCAGTACGGTACAGATTGGGGATGACATTAGCGTATTTCCAGGGCAAAATTAACCTACATTTGAATATTTTGGTCGGGACAAGGCTGAATTGGAGGACATTGTTTATGTCGTCCAGTCCAATTGCGTTCAAGATTTTCAACAAATCATTTCTTACTAATTAACATGTCATGATTTTATTTTGGAGGCCTGTTGACTTGTTTATGAGCTGTACTATACTTAAACTGTATACGTATGTATCTCTCTCTCTCTCTCTCTCTCTCTCTCTCTCTCTCTCTCTCTCTCTCCACAAATTTTTATTACTATATTCGCAATGTTAATGCTATGGTGTGCATCCGCCACTTGTTATATTCCATGTATCATACTTGTATTATGTGGGAGACACGGGCGTAAGACGTATGTATTATCGTGCTCCCACTTATACTAAAATAAATTTTGTTTAGACAAATCCGAAGTGGAAGATTGTCTTCATCTACTTTGGGATGCCATCCTGCACACATAGTTCTTTATTGATAGAGGGAAGCATTCACAGCATCTCACCGTCAGCTCAACTGTCACGCATATGCCGTGCCACGTTTATCGGTTACCTTCAGCCCGTAAAGGGAAGATGGTATTGCGTTCGGATCCCTCACCCCCGCGCGTGCATGTAATCGTGTGTGTGCGTGTGAGCGCTAGTGTTGTTCCAATTAATCGATTTGTTCGATGGTTAATTGGTTTGTATGTTCAACCAACCGATCGATCATGAGTTCAGAAATCGATGTTGGCTGTTTATAAATTTACTTTATTAATATATTTTAAGTGGTCAAGTTAGAAAATGAATACCTTTAGGAAAGGAACTTAAATTTAATTGTTACAACTATATATTATTACTCCTTAGTCTAAGACAGTAATTCTTTCAGCACTAAAATAGCATGTTAATTTCAAAGCAACCATACCAATAACATATTGAATATTTTGAAACGTATTTGACTGGAAGCTGTTGCTGCCTAAGGCAGCAACAGCTTCCAGTCAAATTAGTTTCAAAATATTCAACAGATTATTTCTTAAATTATTAAGAATCTATTACACCTGCGACTTGGTTTGAAAGGCGTAATTATCCTTGAACATGCTATGATTACTGCATTCAAAATGGGTAAAAATGAGAACCTGTTATGATCAACCGTTAATTGATCATCGGTTAGTATATAAAACTAATCATCGATTACAAAAATAGTACCAATTCCCAACACTAATGTGCGCGCGTGTGTTCGCGCGTATGTGCGGTGGGGCCTCATATAAACATGTATCAACGTGTTCAAACGTCTGGGATGCTTCTAACCTTCTTACCTTTTCGCTCGCCTTGTATAACGCGTAAAAACTTTTTCGGCCTCGCAAACGTGATATCACCATTCTGAACAAATGCTTCATGAATTAGGTCATACCCATTGATGACCACTGCCCGGAAAGGTCCCACTTGGAGGCTGAAGATGTCACCATATTCGTCTCTTAAACGTAGAAATTCCCGATATACCGACTTAGCCCGTGCAAGAAGCAGTATGTTGCCGACAAAAGGTAATGGGCGTGGTCCTGGTGGCACTCTGAGCTTGGCAGGCCGAAGAAATATGTACCCCACAATCAAAAACGCCAACAGACATAAAAGAGATCCATCTATGCAGTCCATGGCTCACCGCGATCTATAAAACAGAAGTATTAGTACGTAACCTTAGCAAAAGGCGAGGGGAATGAGGGACAAATATACAGCTAGGAGAGGACGTCATTGCGCAAAATAGGTTAAGCGTGCTACAGGGTAACTCAAGAAATCAGGACGCGTTACACTCAACTCAAGAATGGGCCTTAGGAAGCTAAAGATTTTGCCTGAGGACAACGCACAGTAGTGTGTCGAAGAAGGACTGATTGCAGCTGTATGATGTTTCTACTAATGTTGCAGAATACAGTAATCATACAAACATACATACAATTAGGGGCCCTTGATCTCGAATCTAGTATCTCGGGTTCTCGGGTGATTTGGGGTTTTCTCTGAAAACTGAAGTTCTGCTAGGATCGTAGTAGTGAAGCGTATTAAGTGTAAGGCGAAGGATATAAAGCCTATTTTTGGGTGAATCCGCCTCGCCGTTTTATTTGTTCGTCCATCTGTTGGCGGAGATCCATGAAAATGTAGTTATTTCTGGATAGGGATTTCCTGTACTTTACGATCCGCGAGCAGCAATGTACAGGTAAAGAATAACGTGAGAATAAAGTTTTAAAAAACAGAATAAAACGTACTGTTGAATATTTTGAACATAATTCACCTTTCCAGACGTCATAATGAACTGCGTGATGTGTAGAGTAACATCATAATGAATGAAGTCGATAAGTAGGCCTACGTCAGGAACGCATATTTGAAGACGGTCCATGCGTTGTTGTACAAATTGTTTTCTTTTACCATTTAATAAATATTCTGTTGGATATTTTGAAACTAATTTGACTGCGCGCTGTTGCTGCCAGTGGCATCAACAGCACCCAGTCAAATTAGTTACAAAATATTCAACAGCTTCCCTGTATAGTTTTCAAGAAATGTATAGCTAGGGCATTTGGTGATCGATCAATCCCAACACTGTGAGGGGTGGGTGTAGCTTAGCTAGTGATGGGCGGGGCATAGCCAAAAATGGAAAAGTCCATTGAACTGGAAGCGATTACTTAATAAGGCAGCAGTGTCTTCCAGTCCAATAATGTTCAAAATATTCAACAGAACATTTCTTACATCGCGTTCAAAATTGTACTAACTAACATGTTTTTGTTTTTGAAACATATTAAGTATTTCTGAGCCTGGCTGTATGCATATTGCTATGACATAATCGAATGTGTGCAGAAATGTGGCTGTTATCGGCTGTTTATATCTACCAGACCTAGTTAAGCAAGAAGAATCGGTGCATGTTCACGGATAAACGACCCAGATAAACTAATTCCACAAGTCGGTCAAATTTAAGTACCAAATTGCATAATAGCAAGGCCTTTGTAAGGCTTAGCAAAGCCTGGTTACGGCCTAGGTAATGTCATGCAAATCTTGGCTAAAGCCTAGTTAAGGCATAGCAAAGCATGGCTAATGCCTAGGTAAGGCTTGGCAAAGCCTGGCTAAGACCTAGGTAAGGCCTATGTATGGCCTGACTCAGGTCTCGCAATGCCGAGCTAAGCAAGTCTAGCAAATCCTGTCTTATGCATAGGTAAGGTCTGATAAAGTCTGGCCACTGCCTGCGTAAGGCATAGTTAAGGCTTACCAAAGCCAGACTAAACCCTATGTATTGTCTTGCAAAGCAAAGCTTGGCTAAGGCACAAGTAGAGCTTAGCAAATCATGGCTAAGGCATAGATAAAGTCTAGCTAAGGCATGGCAACGGCCAAGCAAAGCCATGTTACGACCTCTGTAAGTTCAAGGGAAGGCTTAGAAAAGGCTGGCTACGGCCTAAGCAATGCCTTTGTAAGGTTTAGCAAAGCCTGGCTACGTCATAGGTAATGTCTTGCACAGCTTGGCTAAAGCCTAGGAAAGGCCTACCAAAGCATGTCTAAGGCCTAGGTAAGGCTTGGCAAAGTCTGACTAAGGCCTAACAAAGCCTGGCTAAGGCCCAGGTACGGCCTGACTAAGGCCTAGCAAAGCCTAGCTAAGGCGTAGCTTAAGTCTAGCAAAGCCTAGTTAAGGCCTAGCTAAAGTCTATCAAAGCCTGGCTTATGTCTAGGTAAGGTCTGAGAAAGTTTGGCCAATGCCTGCGTAAGGCATAGTTAAGGCCTACCAAATCCTGGCTACGGCCTAGGCAATGTCTAACAAACCATGGCTAAGGCCTAAGTAAAGTCTATAAAAGCCTGGCTATGGCATGAAAAATGTCTGGCTACGGCCTGGCTAAAGCCTATATAATGCCTAGCAAAGCATAGCTAAGGCATGGCAACGGCTTAGCAAATCTGGTTACGACCCAGGTAAGTTCTAGGTAAGGCTTAGCAGAGGCTGGCTAAGGCCTATCCAAGGCCTTTGTAATGCGTAGCAAAGCCTGGCTGCGCCCTAGATAAAGTCTATCAAAGCCTCGCTAAGGCCTAGCAACGTCCTGCCAAGGCCAAGGTAAGGCTACGTAATGTCTAGATAAGGCCTGCCTAAGGCCAGGCTTAGGACTAGGTAAGGTCTTGCAAAGTTTGGTCAAGGAATTACAAAGCGTGGCTAAGGCCCATGTAAGGCTTAGTAAAGCATGGTTAAGGATTAACACAGCCTGCCCAAGGCCGAGGTAGGGCCTGACTAAGATCTAGCAAAGCCTAGCTAAGGCCATACATGCCTTGATAAGGCTTAGCAAAGCCTGGCTAAACCCTAGGTACTGGCTTGCAAAGAGTGGCTAGGTAAAGTCTATCAAAGCCTGACTATGGCATGCAAAAGGTCTGGATACGGCCTAAGGCATATATAAGGCCTAATGTCTTGCAAAGCTTGGATAAGGTGCAGGTGCGGTCTAGTAATGCTTGGATAACGCCTAGGTAAGGCCTAACAAAGCCTGACTAAGTCCAAGTTAGCGCCTCGGGAAAACCTAGCAAAGTCTTGCTAATGCCTAGGTAATGCCTAGCAAAGCATGGCTAAGGCCTAGGTAAAGTCCATCAAAGCCTCGCTAATGACTAGCAAAGTCCTGCTAATGCCAAGGTACGGTTATGTAATGTCTAGATAAGGCCTGCCTAAGGTCTTGCAAAGTTTGGTCAAAGAATTACAAAGCGTGGCTAAGGCCTATGTAAGGCTTAGTAAAGCCTGGCTAAGGATTAACACAGCCTGACCAAGGCCTAGGTAAGGCCTGACTAAAGTCTAGCAAAGCCTAGCTAAGTCCATACATGCCTAGATAAGGCTTAGCAAAGCCTAAGGCGTACTGTCTTGCCAAGATTGGCTAGAACCCAGGTAAGACTTAGCAAAGCGTGGCTAAGGCCTGACTAAGGCTTGGCAAGACATTACCTAGGCCTAGATACGGCCTGACTAAGGCCAGCAAAGCCTAGCTAAGACATTGGTAAAGTTTATCAAAGCCTGACTTATGCCTCGGTACGGTCTAAGAAAGCCTGACAAATGCCTGCGTAAGACATAGTAAAGCTTACCAAAGCCTCGTGAGGGCCTAAGCAATGTCCTGCAAAGATTGGCTAAGGTGCAGGTAATGCTTATCAGCTTACTTACTGCCTAGGTAATGCTTAGCAAACCTGGCTAACCTGGCTATGGCCTAGGCAATGTCTAGTAAACCATGGCTAAGGGCTATGCAAAGTTTATCAAAACCAGACCAAGGCCGGAATACGGCATGGCTACGGCCTAGCTAATGCCTATGTAAGGCCTAGCAAAGTCTAACTAAGGTGTGGCAATGGCCTAGCAAAGCCATGTTACGACCTAGTTACGGTCTAGTTAGGAATTAGCAAAACCTTCTGTGACCTAGGCAAGGCCTTTGCAAGGCTTAGTAAAGCCTGGTTACGGCCTATTTAGTGTCTTGCAAATCTTGGCCAACGACTATGTAATGCCTAACAACTCCTGACTAAGGCCAAGGTAGGACCTAGCTTTGGTAGACCTTATCTAGACATTGCCCAAGTGTTAGCCAGGCTTTAGTAAGCCTCACATTGGTCTTACCTAGGCCTTAGCCAGACTTTGCTAGGCCTTAACTGAGCCGTAACGAGGCTTTGGTAGACTACCTAAGCTTTAGCCATGCTTTGCTAGAGATTTCCTAGGGCTTGGCCAGACTTTGTTAGGTTTTACCTAGGCCCTACCTTGGCCTTAGTCAGGATTTGTTAGGCCTTACCTAGTCATTAGCCAAGCTTTGTAAGACACTGCGTAAGCCGTAACCAGGCTTTGTTAAGCCTTACAAAGGCCTTGCCTAGGCCGCATAAGGCTTTGCTGATTCTTACCTAGACGTTAACTATGTCGTAACATGGTTTTGGTAGACTGTTGCCATGCCTTAGCTAGCTTTTTCTAGGTCTTAGACAGGTCGTAGCCAGGCCTTATTGAGGCCTTAGTCAGGCTTTGATGGACTTTATCTACCCCTTAGCCATGGTGTGCTAGACATTGCCTAGGCCGTAGCTAGCCTTTGCTAGGCCTTATCTAGGTGTTAGCCAGGTTTGCTAAGAATTATCTAGGCCTTAAGCAAGCTTGATAGGCATTACCTGCGCCTTAGGCAAGCTTTGCAAGACATTACTTAGGCCCTGGCTAGCCTTTGGTAAAATTTAACTATGCCTTAAGCAAGCATTGGCCACACTTTCCCAGACCGTAACTAGGCATACGCTAGGCTTTGATAGACTTTACCTAGGTCTTAGCTATGCGTTGCTAGACTTAATCCACGCCTTAGCTAGGCTTTGCTAGCCCTTAGTCAGGCCCTATCTAGGCCTACGTAATGTCTTGCCAAGCATTATATAGGCCTAAGCCACGTTTTGCTAGGTTTGCATGTGTTTTAGCCAATCTTTGCTACGCCCTACCTAGGCATTTATGGACTTTACCAGGCCTTAGTAGGGCCTTACCTACGCCTTATCCAGGGTGTGTTAATCATTAATCAGGTTTTACCAGACTATGCTAGATTTTACCTAGGCTCTAGATTGACCTTAGTCAAGCTTTGTTAGGTCTTACCTGTGCCTTAGCAAAGCGTTCCGAGACATTACCTAGGCTGTATCCAGGCTTTGCTAAAAGGAGTTACCTTGGCCTTAGCCAGCCTTTGCTAAGCCTTACCTGGAACTTACCTAGGTTGTAACCTGGCTTTGCTAGGCCGTTGCCATGCCTTAGCTAGGCTTTGCTAGGCTTTATGTTAGCCTTAGCTAGGCCGTAGGCAGGCCTTATTCAAGCCATAGTCAGGCTTTGATAGATTTTACCTAGGCCTTAGCCATGCTTTGCAAGGCATTACCTAGGCCGTAGCCAGACTTTGGCTAGCCTTAACTATGTCTTACACAGGCATTGGCCAGCCTTTCTTAGACCTTACCTAGGCATATGCTTTGATGGACTTTATCTAGGCCTTAAGTAGGCTTTGCTAAACCTAAGCTACGCCTTAGCTAGGCTTTACTAGGCATTAGTCCGGCCGTACCTTGGCCTTTGCCAGGCTTTGTTTGGCCATATCCCGGCTTTGTCAAACCTTACCTAGGCCTTAGCCATGCTTTGCTAGGCCTTATCTAGGCTTTAGCCAAGGTTTGCAAGATATTACCTAGGCCGTATCCAGGCTTTGCTAAGCCTTACAAAGGCCTTGCCTAGGCAATAGCCAGTCTTTTCTAACCATTACTTAGAACATACCTAGGTCGTAACATGGCTTTGCTAGGCCGTTGCCATGCCTTAGCTAGGCTTTTCTAGGTCTTACCAACCCCTTAGCCAGGCCTTATTCAGGCCTTAGTCAGTCAGGCTTTGATTGACTTTACCTAGGCCTTAGCCATGGTTTGTTAGACATTGCCTAGGCCGTAACCGGGCTTTGTTATGCCATACCTTGGTCTTAACTAAGCTTTGTTAGGCCTTACATGTGCTTTATCCAAGTTTTGCAAGACATTACCTAGGCCGTAGCTAGGCTTTGCTATGCTTTACAAAGGCCTTGACCAGGTCTTAGCTAGCTTTTACTGGGCCTTACCTAGAACTTACATAGGTCGTAACATGGCTTTGCTAGGCCTTAGACAGGCCTTATCAGGCCTTATTCAGGCTTTGATAGATTATAACTAGGCCATAGTCATGGTTTCCTAGGACTTACCTAGACCCTAGCTAAGCTTTGCTAGGCCTTACCTGTGCCTTAGCCATGTTTTGCTAGACAATACTTTGGTAAGCCATGTTTTGATTAACACGGAATAACGGCCATAGTAAATGGAATAACATGTAGTAAAAGCCATTTTGTATGGAATAACACGTCTACGGTCTGGCTAAGGCTTAAGAAAGTCTGGCTAAGACCTAGGTAATGCCTAGCAAAGCGTGCTATGCCTTACGCAGGCATTGACTAGACATTCTCAGACCTTACTTAGGCATAAGCCAGGATTTAATAGATTTTACCTAGGCCTTAGCAAGGCTTTGCTAGACTTAAACCACGCCTTAGTTAGGCTTTGTTAGGCCTTAGTCAGGCCGTACCTAGGCCTTAGCCAGGATTTGTTAGGCCTTGCTTAGGTCTTAGTCCGGCTTTGTTAAGCCTTAACTAGGCCATAGTTACGCTTTGCTAGGCCTTACCTGGGCGTTAGCCAAGCTTTGTAAGACATTACCGAGGCCGTAGCAAGGCTTTGCTAATCATTACCTAGAGCTTACCGAGGTCGTAACATGGATTTGCTAGACCGTTGCCATGCCTTAGCTAGGCTTGGCTAGGCCTTACATAGGCCTTAGCTAGGCCTTAGCCAGGCTTCATTAGGCCTTACCTAGGTCTTAGCCAAGCTTTGCAAGATATTGCCTAGGCCATAGCCAGGATTTTCTAAGCCTTACTTAGGCATTGGTTAGACTTTGTAATACATTACCTAGGCCTGCCTATGACAGGCTTTGATGGACTTAGCTAGGCGTTGCTAGCCCTTAGTCAGGCCTTTGCTATGCCTTATCCAGGCTCTGCTAGACCTAAGCCAGCATGTTGTAAGCCTTACATAGGCCTTAGCCACGCTTTCCTAGGCATTACCTAGGTCTTAGCCAGACTTTCTTAAGCCTTAGCCAGACCGTAGACATGGATGTTATTCCGTGTTATTCCATACAAAATGGCTTTTACTACATGTTATTCCATTTACTATGGCCGTTATTCCGTGTTAATCCATATAAAACGGTTGTTATTCCATGGTATTCCATTTAATATGTCCGTTATTCCGTGTTATTCCATTTAAAATGGCTGCTATTCCGTGTTGTTCCTTATAAATAGCTGTTATTCCATGTTATTCCATTTAATATGGCCGTTATTCCGTGTTATTTCATATAAAATGGCTGTTATTCCGTTTTATTCTACTTAATATGGCCGTCTTTCCATGTTATTCCATATAAAATGGCTGTTATTTCGTGTTATTCCCTATAGAATGGCTGTTATTCCATGTTATTCCACTTAGTATGGCGTCCTTCCGTGTTATTCCTTATAAAATGGCTGTTATTCCAGGTTATTCCATTTACTATGGCCGTTATTCCGTGTTATTCCATATAAAATGGCTGTCATAATATGTTATTCCATATAATATGGCTGTTATTCTGTGTTATTTGTTATTCGTTATTCTTTATTCGTTATTCGTAATTCATTTTTCTTTATTCGTTATTCGTTATTCTTTATTCACTATTCATTATTCATTATTCATTAATCATTATTCGTTATTCTTTATTCGTTATTCGTTATTCCATTTATTCCTTATAAATTGGGTGCTATTCCATGTGATTCCATTTACTATGGCTGTTATTCCATGTTATTTCATATAAAATGGCTGTTATTCCGTGCTATTCCTTATAAAATGGCTGTTATTCCATGTTATTCCATTTACTATGGCTGTTATTCTGTATTATTCCATATAAAATGGCTGTTATTTCATGTTATTCCATTTACTATGGCCGTTATTCCGAGTTAATCCATATAAAATGGCTGTTATTCCATGTTATTCCATTTAAAATGGATGTTATTCCGTGTTATTCCATATAAAATGGCTGTCATAATATGTTATTCCATATCATATGACTGTTATTCTGTGTTATTTGTTATTCATTATTCTTTATTCGTTATTCATTATTCATTATTCATTATTCTTTATTCATTATTCGTTATTCGTTAATCATTATTCATTATTCGTTATTCGTTATTCCATTTATTGCTTATAAAATGGCTGTTATTCCGTGTTATTCCATTTACTATGGCTGTTATTCCGTGTTATTCCATATAAAATGGCTGTTATTCCATGCCATTCCTTATAAGATGGTTGTTATTCCATGTTATTCCATTTACTATGGCTGTTATTCCGTGTTATTCCATATAAAATGACTGTTATTCCATGTTATTCCCATTACTCTGGCCGTTATTCCGAGTTATTCCATATAAAATGGCTGTTATTCCGTGTTATTCCATTTAAAATGGCTGTTATTCCGTGCTATTCCTTATAAAATGGCTGTTATTCCGTGTGAATTCCATTTAAAATGGCTGTTATTCCATGCTATTCCTTATAAAATGGCTGTTATTCCATGTTATTCCCTTTGCTATGGCTGTTATTCCGTATTATTCCATATAAAATGGCTGTTATTTCATGTTATTCCCATTACTATGGCCGTTATTCCGAGTTATTCCATATAAAATGGCTGTTATTCCGTGTTATCCCATTTAAAATGGCTGTTATTCCATGCTATTCCTTATAAAATGGTTGTTATTCCATGTTATTCCATTTACTATGGCTGTTATTCCGTGTTCTTCCATATAAAATGACTGTTATTCCATGTTATTCCCATTACTATGGCCGTTATTCCGAGTTATTCCATATAAAATGGCTGTTATTCCGTGTTATTCTATTTAAAATCGCTGTTATTCCGTGCTATTCCTTATAAAATGGCTGTTATTCCATATTATTCCATTTAAAATGGCTGTTATTCCATGCTATTCCTTATAAAATGGCTGTTATTCCATGTTATTACATTAAATATAGCCGTTATTCCGTGTTATTCCATATAAAATGGCTGTTATTCCATGTTATTCCTTATAAAATGGCTGTTATTCCATGTTATTCCATTTACTATGGCTGTTATTCCATGTTATTCCATATAAAATGCATGTTTTTCCTTCTTATTCCTTATAAAATGGCAGTTATTCCATGTTATTCCATGTTATTCCATTTACTATGGCTGTTATTCCGTATTATTCCATATAAAATGGCTGTTATTTCATGTTATTCCCATTACTATGGCCGTTATTCCCAGTTATTCCATATAAAATGGCTGTTATTCCGTGTTATTCCATTTAACATGGCTGTTATTCCGTGATATTCCTTATAAAAAGGTTGTTATTCAATGTTATTCCATTTACTATGGCTGTTATTCCGTGTTATCCCATATAAAATGACTGTTATTCCATGTTATTCCCATTACTATGGCCGTTATTCCGAGTTATTCCATATAAAATGGCTGTTATTCCATGTTATTCCATTTGAAATGGCTGTTATTCCGTGCTATTCCTTATAAAATGGCTGTTGTTCCGTGTTATTCCATTTAAAATGGCTGTTATTCCATGCTATTCCTTATAAAATGGCTGTTATTCCATGTTATTCCATTTACTCTGGCTGTTATTCCGAGTTATTCCATATAAAATGGCTGTTATTCCGTGGTATTCCATTTAAAATGGCTGTTATTCCGTGCTATTCCTTATAAAATGGCTGTTATTCCGTATTATTCCATTTAAAATGGCTGTTATTCCATGCTATTCCTTATAAAATGGCTATTATTCCATGTTACTCCATTTAATATAGGCGTTATTCCGTGTTATTCCATATAAAATGGCTGTTATTTCATGTTATTTCCATTACTATGGCCGTTATTCCCAGTTATTCCATATAAAATGGCTGTTATTCCGTGTTATTCCATTTAACATGGCTGTTATTCCGTGATATTCCTTATAAAATGGTTGTTATTCCATGTTAATCCATTTGAAATGGCTGTTATTCCATGCTATTCTTTATAAAATGGCTGTTATTCCGTGTTATTCAATTTAAAATGGCTGTTATTCCATGCTATTCCTTATAAAATGGCTGTTATTCCATCTTATTCCATTTACTATGGCTGTTATTCCGAGTTATTCCATATAAAATGGCTGTTATTCCATGTTATTCCATTTAAAATGGCTGTTATTCCATGCTATTCCTTATAAAATGGCTGTTATTCCGTATTATTCCATTTAAAATGGCTGTTATTCCATGCTATTCCTTATAAAATGGCTATTATTCCATGTTACTCCATTTAATATAGGCGTTATTCCGTGTTATTCCATATAAAATGGCTGTTATTTCATGTTATTCCCATTACTATGGCCGTTATTCCCAGTTATTCCATATAAATGGCTGTTATTCCGTGTTATTCCATTTAACATGGCTGTTATTCCGTGATATTCCTTATAAAATGGCTGTTATTCCATGTTATTCCATTTACTATGGCTGTTATTCCGTGTTCTTCCATATAAAATGACTGTTATTCCATGTTATTCCCATTACTATGGCCGTTATTCCGCGTTATTCCATATAAAATGGCTGTTATTCCGTGTTATTCTATTTAAAATGGCTGTTATTCCGTGCTATTCCTTATAAAATGGCTGTTATTCCGTATTATTCCATTTAAAATGGCTGTTATTCCATGCTATTCCTTATAAAATGGCTGTTATTCCATGTTATTACATTAAATATAGCCGTTATTCCGTGTTATTCCATATAAAATGGCTGTTATTCCATGTTATTCCTTATAAAATGGCTGTTATTCCATGTTATTCCATTTACTATGGCTGTTATTCCATGTTATTCCATATAAAATGCATGTTTTTCCTTCTAATTCCTTATAAAATGGCTGTTATTCCATGTTATTCCATGTTATTCCATTTACTATGGCTGTTATTCCGTATTATTCCATATAAAATGGCTGTTATTTCATGTTATTCCCATTACTATGGCCGTTATTCCCAGTTATTCCATATAAAATGGCTGTTATTCCGTGTTATTCCATTTAACATGGCTGTTATTCCGTGATATTCCTTATAAAATGGTTGTTATTCAATGTTATTCCATTTACTATGGCTGTTATTCCGTGTTATCCCATATAAAATGACTGTTATTCCATGTTATTCCCATTACTATGGCCGTTATTCCGAGTTATTCCATATAAAATGGCTGTTATTCCATGTTATTCCATTTGAAATGGCTGTTATTCCGTGCTATTCCTTATAAAATGGCTGTTGTTCCGTGTTATTCCATTTAAAATGGCTGTTATTCCATGCTATTCCTTATAAAATGGCTGTTATTCCATGTTATTCCATTTACTCTGGCTGTTATTCCGAGTTATTCCATATAAAATGGCTGTTATTCCGTGTTATTCCATTTAAAATGGCTGTTATTCCATGCTATTCCTTATAAAATGGCTATTATTCCATGTTACTCCATTTAATATAGGCGTTATTCTGTGTTATTCCATATAAAATGGCTGTTATTTCATGTTATTTCCATTACTATGGCCGTTATTCCCAGTTATTCCATATAAAATGGCTGTTATTCCGTGTTATTCCATTTAACATGGCTGTTATTCCGTGATATTCCTTATAAAATGGTTGTTATTCCATATTATTCCATTTGAAATGGCTGTTATTCCATGCTATTCCTTATAAAATGGCTGTTATTCCGTGTTATTCCATTTAAAATGGCTGTTATTCCATGATATTCCTTATAAAATGGCTGTTATTCCATCTTATTCCATTTACTATGGCTGTTATTCCGAGTTATTCCATATAAAATGGCTGTTATTCCGTGTTATTCCATTTAAAATGGCTGTTATTCCGTGCTATTCCTTATAAAATGGCTGTTATTCCGTATTATTCCATTTAAAACGGCTGTTATTCCATGCTATTCCTTATAAAATGGCTATTATTCCATGTTACTCCATTTAATATAGGCGTTATTCCGTGTTATTCCATATAAAATGGCTGTTATTTCATGTTATTCCCATTACTATGGCCGTTATTCCCAGTTATTCCATATAAAATGGCTGTTATTCCGTGTTATTCCATTTAACATGGCTGTTATTCCGTGATATTCCTTATAAAATGGCTGTTATTCCATGTTATTCCATTTACTATGGCTGTTATTCCGTGTTATCCCATATAAAATGACTGTTATTCCATGTTATTCCCATTACTATGGCCGTTATCCCGAGTTATTCCATATAAAATGGCTGTTATTCCATGTTATTCCATTTGAAATGACTATTATTTCGTGCTATTCCTTATAAAAATGGTTGTTATTCCTTGTTATTCCATTTAAAATGGCTGTTATTCCATGCTATTCCTTATAAAATGGCTGTTATTCCATGTTATTCCATTTACTCTGGCTGTTATTCCGAGTTATTCCATATAAAATGGCTGTTATTCCATGTTATTCCATTTAATATGCCTGTTATTCCATGCTATTCCTTATAAAATGGCTGTTATTCCGTATTATTCCATTTAAAATGGCTGTTATTCCATGCTATTCCTTATAAAATGGCTGTTATTCCATGTTACTCCATTTAATATAGGCGTTATTCCGTGTTATTCCATATAAAATGGCTGTTATTTCATGTTATTCCCATTACTATGGCCGTTATTCCCAGTTATTCCATATAAAATGGCTGTTATTCCATTTAACATGGCTGTTATTCCGTGATATTCCTTATAAAATGGTTGTTATTCCATGTTATTCCATTTACTATGGCTGTTATTCCATGTTATCCCATATAAAATGACTGTTATTCCATGTTATTCCCATTACTATGGCCGTTATTCCGAGTTATTCCATATAAAATCGCTGTTATTCCATGTTATTCCATTTGAAATGGCTGTTATTCCATGCTATTCCTTATAAAATGGCTATTATTCCATGTTACTCCATTTAATATAGGCGTTATTCCGTGTTATTCCATATAAAATGGCTGTTATTTCATGTTATTCCCATTACTATGGCCGTTATTCCCAGTTATTCCATATAAAATGGCTGTTATTCCGTGTTATTCCATTTAACATGGCTGTTATTCCGTGATATTCCTTATAAAATGGCTGTTATTCCATGTTATTCCATTTACTATGGCTGTTATTCCGTGTTATCCCATATAAAATGACTGTTATTCCATGTTATTCCCATTACTATGGCCGTTATCCCGAGTTATTCCATATAAAATGGCTGTTATTCCATGTTATTCCATTTGAAATGACTATTATTTCGTGCTATTCCTTATAAAAATGGTTGTTATTCCTTGTTATTCCATTTAAAATGGCTGTTATTCCATGCTATTCCTTATAAAATGGCTGTTATTCCATGTTATTCCATTTACTCTGGCTGTTATTCCGAGTTATTCCATATAAAATGGCTGTTATTCCATGTTATTCCATTTAAAATGGCTGTTATTCCATGCTATTCCTTATAAAATGGCTGTTATTCCATGTTACTCCATTTAATATAGGCGTTATTCCGTGTTATTCCATATAAAATGGCTGTTATTTCATGTTATTCCCATTACTATGGCCGTTATTCCCAGTTATTCCATATAAAATGGCTGTTATTCCATTTAACATGGCTGTTATTCCGTGATATTCCTTATAAAATGGTTGTTATTCCATGTTATTCCATTTACTATGGCTGTTATTCCATGTTATCCCATATAAAATGACTGTTATTCCATGTTATTCCCATTACTATGGCCGTTATTCCGAGTTATTCCATATAAAATCGCTGTTATTCCATGTTATTCCATTTGAAATGGCTGTTATTCCGTGTTATTCCATTTAAAATGGCTGTTATTCCATGCTATTCCTTATAAAATGGCTGTTATTCCATGTTATTCCATTTACTATGGCTGTTATTCCGTGTTATTTCATATAAAATGGCTGTCATAATATGTTATTCCATATAATATGGCTGTTATTCCGAGTTATTCCATGTAAAATGGCTGCTATTCTGTGTTATTCGTTATGCGTTATTCATTATTTGTTGATCTTTATTCGTTATTCTTTATTCGTTATTCTTTATTCGTTATTCGTTATTCGTTATTCGTTATTCGTTATCCTTCATTCATTATTCGTTATTCCTTTTAGTGGAATCTGCTTAGAAACACATTTAATCTGTCTCCTTTCTTCGTTTTCTAGTGGTACACCAGATTACTGACTCTGCAAATAGTCCCGGAGTAAACAAGTTCTGTCTCTCTTGCCAGAACGTCCAAGATCCACACCAGTGCACGCGGTTTGTTCAAGTATGGCACAGCGAAGTGTGTACCACAGAGAAAGTCCTGTTGCTTAATGGACCAGTTATCCGGAATTTGGAATACGAAGCTGGAATTACATGCCACAGCAATGAACTGAACCCAGTAGGAGTAATGAGGGTGCGGCGAGACTCCAGAGTCGATATGACCGTGTGTCACGATGTGAATTTCTGTATGACGGACTGATCATCCGGATTACTAAAATCTAGACATATTGGGCCTTTAATGATAAAGCTAGTAGAATAGACGATCGATGCGTGAGGTCGGGTAACGTTACGTAGGAGGCCTAATGACAGTAGACGGAATAGCAACAGGTTACAGGGACAAAACAGGGTCTAGAAAACCGTATCCATATTCGTCTAATATGTTAGAATCCTTAGAGTAGTAACGTCGCAAGGGTAATACTTAGTAAGAAGCACGGGTCACATAGTGCTAAGCACTCCTTGACCTTTTGCACACGTCACTGTCTAGACACCGATGAGTCACTGTCTAGACGCGATCACGCCACATTATAGGTCAGACTAGGTCACTGGCGATGGGTCACAGAGGTTAGAGGAGCCTAGAATAGTATCATCTTACCGATTGCATCAGCCAGATAACGGAAGTGAAATGACGTAGCACCTCATTAACACACTTCTAGAAAAGTCTAGAAACTTGGGCCACAACCCACCCTCTCGCATTTTACTATGGGAATTATTTCGTGACTTTTGTGGCGAGAAGTGGATTGACTGGTAGCCAATAGAATGACGGGGAATTGTAGCCAGTCAGAAGAGAGTATTAGTAACCAATAAAATAATTTAGTAGTTTTAGTGTTAGCCAGTCAGCGACGGGCACACTATACTATATAAGGAGCTGTATGCTCGTAAAAGATAAGTTTTTACTTCACCAATCTTAATTATATTAAGACTTAGCCGGGACTCACAAACGTGAGCCCCTTTCTACTGTTTGTACATAGTCCGTTTTGTAGTGAATAAATATAGTAATACACATCGTAAGTATTCGTACTGTTATCGTTTCATCGTCACGACCCTTCATGACTCATCACGTTTCTCGTAAGAGGGAGCAACACCTTCCGAACCAATACCCAGACTCATCTGTAGACCCTCAAATCTACAGTGGTGAGCCTGCCATTTTTAAACGAGATCACGCGAGAAGACGGAGAGTCCTACGAAATAGGACCTGTAACGAGTGATAAACGATAACGATCGACTTTTGCGTGAGCACGAACGAAAACGTAAACAAACAAAATGGCGACGTCCGGAACGACACGAATAGAACCGATCCAGCAGTTAGTGGAGGCAATGCTGGAGCAAAATAGGATGGTGATCAAGCAGAACAAAACGCGCGAAGAACGCGAGATGTTGAGAGAGCACGCGGCGCGGATCGAAAAGTGCGACGGCACAGTGCCCAGGGAGACAAAGAGATACCTGGAAGAATGCGGCGGTGTGATGTTCGCCATGGGCCCCGACAAGGCAATGGAATTGGTCTGGTGGACGACGATTGGCGAGCTCCATGCGGCATTCGTGGCATTTATTCAGGACAAAAACAAGGATACGTTGACGTGGGAAGAGGTAAGGCAATACATAATGAATAGTTTCGTTAGCGCGAATCAGGAAGATGCGCTGAAAGACGAGTTAGACACGGTTAGACAGAACCGCGGCGAGTGTATACGCGCATTTAACCAACGATTTAAGCAGCTGTGTACAGCAGCGTACAGTACAAGACACAGCGACGGGGACAAACGAATCATAAAGAAAGCGTACTACCAAGCCTTGTTGGATAAGGCTATGGCAAGACGCGCGGTCCGACGCGAGGCAAGAACCCTAGACGAGTTGATACCGTTCACGGAGCACGAAGAGGCTCTAAACGAGAAAACAGACACTTACGTACCAGGTAAGAGAAGAGAAGAGCCAATGGAAATCGACGCGTACCATGAATGATACCACAGCGACAACGACGAGATCGCATACTTCAGACGAAACGACACACACCGCGAACGATACCGCGAACGATACCGCAAACGACACCGCGACGACAATGATGAGGTGACACACCTCCGACAGCAGTTGGACCGAAAAGAAGACGTGATTAGACGAATGTGACAAGGTAGGTACGATCGGAAAAACCGAAGCACGACGAGGAACGATCGAAATTCTGTCAACAATGACTACGAAACACGACAGTGTTTTAGTTGCGGCCAGCAAGGGCACATAGCAAGGCAATGTAGGAACGGGCAGACGCGATACCGCGAAAACGCGGACGTTATATGTTATCGGTGCAACAAGCCTGGACACATCGCGACGAAGTGCAAGACGGAACGAGCGAATTATGAACAACGACGGTCGAGGAACGACGACGGACGCGCATCGAACGAATCGACACCGCGTAACAGCCCACAACGACGAGGTGGACCAGCGAAGCGAGGAAGCGCATGAGGAAGGGGCAAACGACCAGCGAGTCACGGATTCGCACAGGCACGAGACCTGCCATCCCCATTCCCACAGGAATCGACGAACGGACCGACATGCATGACATGCGGCGGTATGGGCCATACGAATTGGCAATGCGTGAACACGACGAATAACGCGAATAGTACGATAATCGGAAGGAAGCCACCGAGGTTTCCGAACAATGAACCACGATTCGGCGCGACGGAGATCAACGAGTACGACAGACAGTCGGAAAACGGGGACGGAGGGGGCCCAACGCGGACAGGTTCCTCGTCCAACTGCCAATAGACAGTCCGCAGAACGATGGAAAAGGGTATGTACTGACAATGATAGATATGGGCGCAGTGACATCACTCATTAGGAGCGATATATGGAAGAGCTTGTTAGGAGCTCGTCCACTTAGGAAAGCACCTTTATTAATAGCTGTAAATGGTTCACCTATCATGGTCTTGGGCAAAACCCAAGTTAAGTTCCAAAATGCTAAGCCAGTACCAGTAGTAGTGGTTGAAAGAATGAAGTCAGAATGTTTGTTGGGCGCAGATGCACTCCGGATGGGAGGAGTGGTAGTGGATACGGGGAAAGGAGAGTTAACCTGGTTTGGGAAGGTTTATCCTTTCACCACACCCTTTAGGCAACAAAATGATTATAAGATAGAGAATATTAGGGAGACAACTGGATTCAAAAATATCGACGAAATACTCGATGAGTACGCCGACAGTTTTGACACCGGGCATCCCAATATGCTAGGGAGGATCCCGGGAGTAGAGTGTACGATACCCACGGGAGACCAAACCCCGATTAGGCAACAAGCATACAGAATTCCTTTAAAGAAGGCGCATATCGTAAAAGAAGAGATCGGTAAGATGATAGAGGCAGGGGTCATCCGACCTTCCTCATCACCATGGGCATCACCCATAACGTTAGTGCCGAAGAAAGACGGTACGACACGATTTTGTGTTGACTACCGCGCGTTGAATAAAATTTGTCGAAAAGATTCTTACCCCCTACCGAACATAACAGACATTTTCGACTCGATGGGCAAGGCGACACTGTTTTCCACTATGGATCTGAAGGCCGGATACTGGCAGATCCCGGTGGCGGAAGCAGACATAGAGAAAACAGCGTTTGTATGCACAGAAGGCCTATTCGAATTTTTGCGAAACCCATTTGGTTTTTGTAATTCGGGAGCGGTGTTCCAAAGAGCGATGAATAGGATATTTCACGAATACGTAGGAAAATTTGTGCACGTATTTATCGACGACATCGTAATTTTTTCGCGAAACGAAAAAGAACACGCTCACCACCTTAGACTAGTCATGCAAAGACTACGAGAATTCAACGTGCAACTGAAAAGGAAGAAATGCGACTTCGCATCAGAATCAGTCGATTTACTGGGATACAGGGTATCCAGCAGAGGCATTGCACCACAGGAAGGGAAGGTGAAATGCATCAGAGAGATGAAGCCACCTCAGACGGTAGCAGAGGTGAGGAGTTTTTTAGGAGCGACAGGATATTATAGGAACTGCATGGAGAACTATGCGGTGATCGCGCAACCCCTGGTCGAGTTGACGAAGAAATATAAAAGGTTCGAATGGGGTGCCGACGAACAAGTAGAATTCGAGAGGTTGAAGGACCTGTTATGCACGAACACTGTTTTGACACGGCCAGACCTCAACAAACCGTACAGGCTGTATACGGATGCTTCCAGTTATGCGGTTGGAGCGATACTCGTTCACGTAGACGACAGGGGTGTTGAGAGAGTGATCCAGTACATCAGCACCACGTTGAAGGACAGCCAACTCAACTGGCTGGTAATTGAGAAAGAGGCATACGCAGTAATTTACGCATTAAAGAAGCTGCGACCGTACCTGGCAGGAGCCAAGTTTACGGTGTACACAGACCATAAGCCACTCAAGAGCTTATTCGTAGGAGAAGTGCGCAACACGAAGGTACAGCGTTGGGCGGTTCTAATAGCAGAGTACGGGTGCGCGATAGAATATATCAAAGGATCAAAGAACGTGAGGGCAGACATGTTGTCTAGGCTTAGACACCCAGCAGAGATAGCCACGTTCGACACAGGGGACTACACGATCCCAGAGACAGAAACAGGAGTCCTACCATACATACCATTGGAAGTATACGATATTCCAATAGAAGAGTTGAAAAGAGAGCAGCTAGGAGAATTTTCCGAACTTTTCGGAGAGACAGCAGAGGACCAGATGGTACACAACGGAATTGTGTACTCCACACTGACTCCATCAGCGACGGATGCGGAATATCCACGCATAATCCTCCCCACGACGTTCAGGAAAAGAGTTTTGGAGCAAGCTCACAAGAGAGCTGGACACCACGGACTGCAAAAGACATTAGCACTGGTAAGGGACTCATTCGTCTGGTCGACAATGCGGAGAGACACGGTACAGATGCTTGACCTCTGTCCGACTTGCCAGGTCAACAGATAGGTCACAACGAGACCGACGTATACGCCTATGCCATTAGCAAGTTATCCAGGACAGCAGATAGGAATGGACTTGATAGGACCATTCATAACGTCAGACCAAGGGAACAAGTACATCATGACGATAGTAGACCACTGTTCGGCATGGGCCGAAGCGTACCCAATCGCGAACAAGTCAGCAGATGCAGTGGAAGAGAAATTCTTCAGCGAACATATAGCCAGACACGGAGTGCCGGAGATCCTGATCACAGACCAGGGCCGAGAATTCTGCGCAGGCGATAGCGAGCAGAGATACAAGGAGTATGGAATAGGCCACAGGCCGTCGACACCGTATCACCCACAGACGAACGGGAGGACAGAAAGGTTCAACAAAACGATTAAAGAGATCATTCAGAAAAGCATAAACAATGACTCCCTAGCATGGGAAGAACAGCTAGGAACAGCTTTGACAGCTTACAGGAATACGCGCCATTCGATGACAGGATTTACACCGTTCTTTCTAACGTACGGAAGGCGAGCGAGAATTCCAGGTATGACACCTATAGACAGCAGACAAGATTTAGGAGACAGGTTGTTGGGATTGAATAACGCATTAGTGAAAGCACGACAAAGTACAGAGAGATCTAGGGAACAGCACAAAGAACAAATCAACCACAGAGCGAGCGCAGCGGAATTCAAAGTAGGAGACACAGTAGTTGTTAAGGCAGAGGAGAGGATGACGATGACGATGCGCAGCGATCCAGAGTACGAGATTTTCAAAGTAAATGGACCGGTGGCCCACATCAGACACCAGAGATCCGGGAAAACCAAGGTATTGAACATATCCAAACTGAGGATAGTAGACCCAGACATCAAGTGGGACGAGATTCGGCCTAGACCGATTAGAAACCCCAGAAAAGGGACGCGAAGAGTCAATTTCAGCGACAATTGGTCGTAACGGCACCACAACCGCAGACAGAAGGGTATAACGAACAGCAGCAGCCTGAGCAGCAGCAGCCGAAATGGCAGCGGCAGCAGCCAGAGCAACAGCAGCAGCAGCCGAAATGGCAGCGGCAGCAGCCAGAGCAACGGCAGCAGCAGCCGAAGTGGCGGCAGCAGCGGCCAAAGCAGCGGCAGCTGAAGCAGCAGCGGCGATGGCCAGAACAACAAATGCAGCGATGACAACAGCAGGCAGCCGACGAAACCGTGGCAGGGAAAACTGAGAGCGGAGAAACGGCGATGGAAACAGATGATTCCCGCAAGGTTGTAGAGAACGCGCCGGATGGACGTTACAACCTGCGCAAGCGCAGAGGACACGCACTGAGTCCGCCGACGGAGAGGAAATACGGAAGAGTCGGAGCGTTTGATTGGTCGAGAGAAGATGAGCATGAGCTATTTTTAGCATGTATAAATAGACTGATCGACGGGAAAAACGCATTAGTGGTAGAACAGTCGAGACAGTAAGACGGTGGTCGGAGAGGAAAATAAATCATACAACAGCGCAGATATGAATAATTTTCCGATATTTTTCAGTACGGTGTTAGTAATTTTAGCCCGGAATAGCGATATCGTTAGTGGTGACGACATCCAATATGTTCCTAACGGAGTGCTAATAACCAAACCCCTACCGATATCAATAGTTAGAGCAGAGTGGACCGTAATTATGACGATGACACCACCGATAGTACCTGAGGTGTTATTCACGCAAATTAGCCAGATCAGAGCAGCCGTAAGATATGCCGAAACGCGAAAAATGGTATCACCGCAGGACGTGGTTAGTTTTAAGTTCCGGTTAGACAAGGCTCTCGTCGGAATAAAGTGACCTGCGACGAACGTGGGTACGAGCGTGACGCGGAGACGACGCGGCTTGTTCAACTTCATAGGAGACATAGCGCATCATTATTTGGAGTCGCGACGTCCGGCGATATCGTAAATATGAAAAGGATAGTTAGGAAATCGATGACAAAAGTAAACAAGCTAGTACACTACACGAACGAATTAACATCACACGTAAAGCACGCGTTCGACGAAATCAACATCAATAGAGACAGAATCAGGAATATATCGCAAAGTATAGCAGAGGTAAGAAAATTCGTGAATAATCAGACATTACATCAGCAATATTGGAACCGATACATGTTTACACTAGTTAGGATTGGCCAAGAAGTCAACTTGGTAGAAAACGTAGTAAATACGCACCGACAAGCGATAATGACATTCAAGAGAAGAACGGCTTCCTTGGAACTCGGTAGGTTAACCGAAGCGCTGTTCAGTCCATCAGATCTGTTAGACTTGAGTAGGAACGTCGACAGAGACGCGAAGCTTATTAAGCCATACCAGTGGTATTATTCTAACACAATCGTGTATCCGTTATGGAACGATCCCGAGAACTTGCATTTTATAGCGACGCTGCCGTTGATAGATAGCGGTAGTTACATAGAGCGCGGTATGCTCTCGTGGCCGGTTCCGTTAGGAGAAAAAGGTCATTTCATGCAGATTATTTTGTCCATGGTTAGCATAGGGTTAGACACCCAGACGGGGCGGTATTTCGTCCCCCATAAGTGTAGAGGAGAGAATCCCCGAGTTTGCGAGGGAAACTTACAAATTGACGCTAGTCATGTTCCGTGCATCAACAGTGTGTTGACCAACACGACAGACTCAAATTGTAACGTTAAGTTGTCTCAGTCCAAGGACACGTCCAGTAAATTGTACAAAGGGAAGTATACCGACGTAGATTTGCAGACATGTGGGGAGTAAGTAAGTGTCCATTGTGAAGGGAGAATGACTGAGAGGCATGTGTTGAAGAATAGGGTGTACGTACTGAAATCCTCCAGATGCTCGTATAGTGGTAAGGGATGGCAATTTCGACCGGTGAAGAAATATGAGCACCGATACGAAAAGTCCAGCCCCACCCTAAACGTGACACAAATTGATTTGTCTAATATATTGAAGCAGAGCCTAGTAGTTAAAACGCTTAAGGCCGTGGAGTGGAACCAATTACAGAAGGTGAAATATGTTACACTAGTGCCCATATCAGAGTTAGATGTCAGTGCACTAGACTTCGACTTTCAGGATAGCAAGTCGATAACATTGTACGTTATAGGAGTAATAATTGTAATTATGATTATAATTGTTATCATGTATAAATGCAGAGTATTTTCTAAGTGTTCAGGAAATCGTGGCGGGACATTCGCGAGAGGACTTCGCAGAGTCCTCTCAAAACGAAAATCGGCCGGAGCTAACAACACCAAGCACGAACCTAACGAGGAGCTAGAGCTTCCTCGACAGGAAAACGAGATGACTCCGACGGCTCCCGGATTCGTCAACATAAAGATACCGAACGTATCCTTCAACCACGAATTTCACGACCGACCCGCACTATATCCTAGCATGCACGAACTCACGTTCCAGTACCCGAAGCTACCGACATCGGACGGAAACGATGCGGGGCAATAGCATTCGACGAGCTATAACCGGTACTTGGGAACGTCATCAGAACGAAGACGACTATGTTGTATAGAATTATTATTATTACTGTTCACGTTAAATGTCAGAAGTATCGTGACAGTAGATACTGTAACGAACTCGTAATGTTGTATAGTATTGTTATTGATAATGTGAGGGAACCATTGAGAATGACAGGACAAAAACGGTTGTCGCAGGCGGGAACGGAGGAACGTGTGCATCAATCCACAACAGTAACGTTTTGAGCTGTTGGTAGTTCACAGCGAGTTAAATGGCTGGTTGATGTACAGCAACCGGGCATTTAACTTCGGTTGTTGGGCGTATGTGGATTTCTGTATGACGGACTGATCATCCGGATTACTAAAATCTAGACATATTGGGCCTTTAATGATAAAGCTAGTAGAATAGACGATCGATGCGTGAGGTCGGGTAACGTTACGTAGGAGGCCTAATGACAGTAGACGGAATAGCAACAGGTTACAGGGACAAAACAGGGTCTAGAAAACCGTATCCATATTCGTCTAATATGTTAGAATCCTTAGAGTAGTAACGTCGCAAGGGTAATACTTAGTAAGAAGCACGGGTCACATAGTGCTAAGCACTCCTTGACCTTTTGGCTTTTGCACACGTCACTGTCTAGACACCGATGAGTCACTATCTAGACGCGATCACGCCACCTTATAGGTCAGACTAGGTCACTGGCGATGGGTCACAGAGGTTAGAGGAGCCTAGAATAGTATCATCTTACCGATTGCATCAGCCAGATAACGGAAGTGAAATGACGTAGCACCTCATTAACATACTTCTAGAAAAGTCTAGAAACTTGGGCCACAACCCACCCTCTCGCATTTTACTATGGGAATTATTTCGTGACTTTTGTGGCGAGAAGTGGATTGACTGGTAGCCAATAGAATGACGGGGAATCGTAGCCAGTCAGAAGAGAGTATTAGTAACCAATAAAATAATTTAGTAGTTTTAGTGTTAGCCAGTCAGCGACGGGCACACTATACTATATAAGGAGCTGTATGCTCGTAAAAGTTAAGTTTTTACTTCACCAATCTTAATTATATTAAGACTTGGCCGGGACTCACAAACGTGAGCCCCATTCTACTGTTTGTAGTGAATAAATATAGTAATTCACATCGTAAGTATTCGTACTGTTATCGTTTCATCGTCACGACCCTTCACGACTCATCACGTTTCTCGTAAGAGGGAGCAACACCTTCCGAACCAATACCCAGACTCATCTGTAGACCCCCAAATCTACAACGAGTGCTGCTATACAGACACGTGCAATCATAAACTCTGTGGACCAACACCATATAATGGCAAGCTTTCTATAGTTAGAAGCAGATATGTAGATTACACTTACTATTTGTGTGTGTGTTGTAATATTTAAGGTGTTGATATGCTAGTTCCCAATGCTAGGGTCTAGACTCACGCCTGTTTCTCCTTGTCTCACCAACATGTATTTATCATATAAACAAGCATTTTCATTGGCTGTTGGGTGCGCAACCCATTTAAATCGACCAATTAAAACATCGATTGATTTGACCGTGACGTGTAGGGATTACTACGCGGTCCTGTTTTACTACGATTTGTTTACTACCATTTGTCATTCATGAAACGTCATCGCAAAATGTCATCGTTTGACAGTTTATCAGTCGGCAGCGAAGTAACGAGTGATGGTCGTGGCTCTGCGATAGTCTTAGAAGAAAAGTGTAGTTTACGGCTGACATCGGCAGATTTTGTATTTGTCACTATATTTTGCTGCGCATTCAGTATCTGTTATCAAGTAGTGGCGCGTCACAGCGGCGGTATCGATTTCACGAAAATCAACAATGAGAAATCAGATAAAAGTCACATCAGCAACTAATGGCAAATATTTCAAAATTACAGTTTATATGATAAATAAAGTCTCAAACTCGGTCACTTAATATCACTATTATGAACCTCGTTGAAAATTATCAATTTGATCATTTTCAACTCGGTCCATAATAGTGATATGAAAAGTGACCTCGTTCCAGATTCTCTATATATGCTGATAATGATTTCCTTGATGTTCAGAATTTAACATTAATTAAAATTTCAGCGATATACGCCATCACAAAAGATGCACTATCACAACACGGGCATACCTTTCTTCTTCTTCTTGATGGATACGATACGGCTCATATCAAAGGCGAAATGCATATTTCTAAATTCGAGCTTCATCAAGCCATAGACTGCCATTACGTTTCCATCCGCTATTCGCCATGATGCGTAATGTTATCGTAGTCCTCTATTCCGTGCACGCGTACGTGTATATGCATACAAAGTCTGTATTCCAATTATATAACTTAAATCTCAATATACCTTTCCGATGTATGCCTATCCATCCATCATATGACGTCATAATTAACTATGTGGCGTGTAGGATGACGTCATAATCATAACGTAATGCGTGTTTCGAAATTGTCCGTCTTTAGCGCTTAATATTCCGACACGTTGTAAGAATTGTCTTTCTTCGCTATTTAATAAACATGTTGTTGAATATTTTGAAACTAATTTGACTGTCAAATTAGTTTTTAAATGTTTAAAGGTGCATATTCTCAACAGACTGCTTGAAATAAAATTCTTAAAAATCTTAACTGATGGTGATTTTATATTGCATTAACTAATATAATTCTTTTAATTTGTGAAATCGAATTAAAGACACTAGCCCATAATGGACCTTTCCGGTTTTAGCTATGCTCTGCTCATCTCTAGTGAAGCTCCACCCACACCTCGCTAGTGTTGCGCTCGATCGATCTCTGACCACCCTGACTATCAATTTCCAAAAAACTACACAAGTAAACTGTTGAATATTTTGAAACTAATTTGACTGGGCGCTGTTGCTGCCTAAGGAAGCAACAGCGTCCAGTCAAATTAATTTCAAAATATTCAACAACACGTTTATTCATTTGTAAAGGATTACAAAGACATAGAATTCATACAACGTGTCGGACTGTTTGAGATTTTGTGACGGTCTATATGGAACCCTTTGTGACGTAATGATTGTGACGTTACCATGCACGCGCTGGGCTGATTATGACATCATACGAGGAAAAGTGAATTTCACCTTTGGAATTAAAAAAATTGTAATATATTTGCATAGATTGAGATCATGATATGTTGAGGTGTATTTCAATTCAGTACATTGAGTTACACAAATTATGCTTCTAAAAGTATAGAATTTGAACAAGTTTATTTTCACGCGTTCTGGTGTGAACGTGCGCCTTTAACCGCTTACCTGTATGGTTTTCTGGAAATTGATTGTCAGGTAGTTCAGAGATCGACTGATCCCAACACGAGCGATCTGTGGGTGGAGCTTAGCTGGAGGTGGGCGGGGCATAGCTGAAACTGGAAAGGTCCATTGGAAATAAGTTGGCATCTATAAAGTTAATGGATGTAAATGGCAGCTATGCTTTATTTCTGTAGAACTGTGCCTTTAGGATAAAAATATGGTGTGAATACCATTTATATATTTACAGGCCTAGCCTGTCTGAAAGGTGATTCCTTAGGTCTACCTTATGACACCGATGTTACTTACTGTAACCAGAATGAGCTGTGTTATGTAAGCCAGCCGTCTCACTCCAGACCTGGTCAGTTTCAGTACGCATGCGCGTCACAGGTAATTAACAACGTCGATGCGTCATACTGTGAAGATATTTTGTAGCACTTATTTAATGTCATTTCGTCAGATTCGTATAAAGATACAAGTATATTTGATATAAATTAGTGTCGAGTTTGTGACTTTACAAAGTTAAAAAATACTGCCGCTTTGGCTGGTTATCTAATTGCGGTCCTATTAGATTTATTCGAGAGCGGATGTCAAACTTGTTCTGATATTATGGCAATATCATTGTGTCAATCGTAACTAGTCAGATATCAAATTATTTGAAATTATTTATCACTATTACCACCAGTACAGCTCTTCTCTCACCTTCTCTGCCCCACCCTCCTCTCCTCCTCCTCCTCTTCCTCCTCTTCCTCCTTCGCCTCCTCCTACTCGTCCTCCGCCTTTGCCTACTCCGCCCCCTACTCCGCTACCTCCTCCTCCTTCTCCGCCTCCTCCTCCTCCCCTCCTCCTCCGCCTCTGCCTCCTACTCCGCCTCCTTCTCATCCTCCTATTACTACTCCTCCTGCGCCTCCTCCTACTCCTCCTCATGCACCTCCTTTCCCTATTCCCCCTCCTCCGCCTCCACCTCCTCATACTCCGCCTCCTCCTCCTCCTCCACGTCCTTCTCCGCCGACTCCTCCACTGACGCATCCCCCTCCTCCGCCGCCTCCTCCTCCTCTTCCTTCTCCTGCGCCTCCTCCGCCTCCTTCTCCCGCCTCCTCTTCCACCGCCTCATCATCCTCCTCTTTTCTCTGCCTCCTTCTCCTCCTCCTCCTTCGCCTCCTCCTCCCCATCCTCCTCCTCCGCCTCCCCTTCTTCCTCCGCCTCCACCTCCACCTCTTCTTCCAGCTCCTCCTCCTTCTCTTTCTCCCCCTCTTTCTCCTCCGTCTCCTCCTTCTCTTCATCCTCCTCTTCCCCCTCCGCCGCCTCCTCATCCTCCTCCTCCTCCGCCTCCGGCTTCGCATCCACCTCCTCCTCCTCCACATCCTCCTTCTACTACTCCTCCTCATCATCCTCCTGCGCCTCTTCCTCCTACTCCACCTCCTTCTCTCCGCCTCCTCCTCTTCCTCCCCATCCCCGTCCTCTTCCACCACCTCCTCCTCCTCCTCCGCATCCTCCTCCTACTTCGCCTCTTTCTCCTCCTCCTCCTCTTTCTACTGCTCCACCTCTGCCTCCACCTCATCCGTCTCCTCCTTTGCCTCCACCTCCTCCTCCTCCACCTCCTCCGCCTCCTCATCCTACTCCGCCTCATTCTCCTCCTCTTCCTCCGCCTCCACCTCTGCCCGGTGTAGTTCGGATCGACTGGTCGGGTACCGGCCGTACCAGCTAAGTAGGGTACACACCGCCCGTCTAGGATTCGTTTCCTGAACACGCCCCTCTGGGTAGAGCTATAAGCATATATAGGCCTATGGGGGAGAGAGCGTGTTGAAAAAAGTTCATTAAAAGGCATTATGCGCATGCGTGCGCCAGGATGCTGTTTCTATGGAGCGCGTAGTTGTGACCAAGATAGGATGGCGCTTATAGTGTACCGAGCTGGTACTCCGTAATTCTTATTGATTATCTGTTCCCGTCAAATCTGGCATTAATCAAGACCAGAATTCGAGGGGCTTTCTAAATCTGTAAACCATTTCAAAATCGGTTGAGAAATGGCTGAGTTATCCAGGAAAAACTCTTTTTGGTTATCTTCAAAATATTGCCCTGCCGTCATAACCACGTGGACGTAAAGATTCTAGAATGTGCTAGAATGTTCGACGACTCTATTATTAGCTGTGAGCTGATTGGCTGTTGCTCGAACGATGATTGGATGAAGCCTGCGCCTGTGACGTCATGGAGAGTATAAAATGAGAAGCGATCCAGTGATCGAGAGCATCCTCGGCCAGGGGCCGAACAAGTTGGAGCTGTATCAACTATTATCAAGCGTGGTGACACACGTCTCTCTTCGCTATGAGTTGGGTAGCAGTAGCATCCAGTAGCATGCAGCTTCCAATCCACCGCACTAACACAATTTTGTAACTCCCCATCTGCAGGAGAAATTTGGATAACCGTTCACGAATACTACATCTACATTCGGAACACAAACTTGCGGTGAAACCTTTGCGGCCTGAATATGTGAGTCTACAGATGTAGAGGCAGGATGGTCTTTGATGGATGACTTGCCGGATCTGCCAGCCACGCCTAAAAGTGGTATTTCAAACGACGATGCACCAATTGTGTACGTTCTTTTAACTCTCGACCGCAGCAAGTAAACTCTGCCCGGTGCGTCTTCAGAGCTGGTTGACGTACCCAGCACCGTGAAGCTTTGTTTTGTATCTTCATTTGCCTCTGACAACCCCTGCTTGTGACGGGTTGTTTACACCTTCCATCCGTGCCATCGGTCTACGGGAACGTTCTTCACTACATAGTCCTATCGTATCTTTTACTGACTGCTCATTATACATTCTATTAGGCCTATAGTGCTGAGCAATGATCCCCCCCACCCCCACCCCGCACCCCCCCCCCCCCCCGCCATGGACGTTCTTGTGGGAATCTTGTTTGCGGACACCAACCTGTGGGAACTTTCCAGCTTCCAGAGAGCGCATCATCTCACGTCAACCACGGATTGATGTATCAATTTCAGTAACGCTGTAGCCTTACTTAGGAATGACTACCAAGTGTTCAAGTAACTATACTTCACAGTTTAATTATTTCTCTATATAGGTTTTGTTAATTATCTCATATCCGTACTAACGGTTCTGTTGACTAAAAGGAACCACAGCGGTCTTAGGACCGATAGTTATAGTTTCTGTAGTTTGCTAAATAGTTATTTTCATTTTTCCTCAATGTGTTTCTAACCGCACCATAGTAGGTTCATTGACCTGTACTAATATATCTACCGTAATCGTTTGACACCGTATTGCTTGTTCTGGTTAGATTATGTATGTATTTGGCCAGTGGCCATCTGTTAACTTGTTTTGTTTAGTTATAGAAAATGTAGGACTGCAGTGCACGTAGAAACCACTATACAGCAACATTTATATATGCAGCACTTTCTCCCGCCACCAACAATTTTTCACTGAGGTCGCTGTCTGTGCTATAACTCTGTTTATCCCGGCATGCTACCGACTATAACCTTTTCTATTCAGCTCGATAGGATAGATTCAGAATGATTAGAGACACTTTCTTCATTACATACTGTGTAATATACTCTTCTCTTCCGGCAGTGCGATAATTTAGCCCTGCACTCCGGTAAGACTCATAACTCCAAGTTTTTGTCTCTCTTCATATTCCTCTTGGCATTGTTGCTTCTTAATTGTTTGGATGTCCCTATCCGCACCATGGGCTGATCCGACTCTGGGAAACTATTGAGGTTTCCGAGCGGTAATGTCTAGGGTGTGGTATCACACACACACACACACACACACACACACACACACACACACACACACACACACACACACACACACACACACACACACACACACACACACACACACGTATCTTCGGATACTTAGTAGATAGTACCTTAAGCCAATGTAGGAAAGCACTGCGAAAACATATGTATTAATTATTATTATATTTACTGACAATCCTCCCACACCACAGTGCAAAACTGGCAACTTGTGTATAAACCTAACGACAGGTTAAACGATTAGTTCCATAGGACCCGGTGACGGGTGAGATACGTATGCTCACCGAATTCTGTTTAAATGTCTGGGCATGATATTTATGGGAAGGACATTCACGGCGTGCATCCATCTCTCCCCCCCCCACCATAATGATAGGAGATATGGCCTAACAATTCTTCCGTGAAATGTAAACCATGTCTTGTAATGTTTCATGTGGTTGCAGCGCGGAATGTCCAGATTCTCACCCAGTTCGGAGATCCCGCTAAGTAACATGTATGAGCGCTGTCTGCAGTATTGATATCCTTGGGCATCTGTTCTCCGTGACAACCGTGTCTAATAGCTAGGTAGTTATCGGCCAGTTGCGGCCTAAACTAATTGTTGTTTTGAAAACAACTAAAAGGATTTAAGCAAAGCAGAAGGCCTGCAGAAATAAAGCGGCAACTACTAACTCAGCATATTAGGAATCACATAAGACGGTGACGAAGGAATCCATCGGGAATCTTCTGTCCCATCTTCACGTAAAACAATACGAACCCCTTTAGTTATAATCTCACTAGGTATGGTCTTTTCTTTCTACAGCATTTTTGTTTGGAATATTAGAGTGGGTCCATTGTTGCCTACTATTCTTCTCCCGCTTTTAGCCATGGCAGCACCTTCCCGAGATGGAGGCCTGCGCGAGGCACTCTCGCAAGGATTCAGCGATGACGGTCCATGCCAGGATAATACTCCTCACCCTAACTTGCACTAGGAGTAGTGCCCGCGTGAGGCACATCACTTTTCGTCTGAGATATTCTTCTTCCTTTCAGCTTAGAGGTATAATAACTTATATTAAGTTAAATAGCTATGTCTCATGTACGGGAGCCTCCTTTGTGGGGATACCTCTGCGGACCTACGAGTCTGTGTGGTACCTCCTGGAGCCCCATGTTTAAAAGTTCTACCTGCCTTTATGTCTTATATTTTCCTATGCTCTTATTGTAGTTTTATCTAGCATATTTTAGGTAAGCACATTGTATAGACTTATATTTTTAGGTCACCAAATCAAATCTTGTAAGTCCATAGATCACGAAATTGCTATGGACAGGCATACTGGTGACACAAACTCTTGGGATGAGACCGTTGTGTTTAATGTTCGCGACAATGATCGCACGGCCCCACCGGAACGACTGAGTTCCACCAGCCTTAGGAGCCAGTTTTTGTTTCGTGCAGAGCAGTCTCGTTCAGGGTCCGTCACCCCGAGACCGGATGCTAACCAGCGTCGTCACTCGTCGTGCACTTACAGCGCGGCGAGTCGACATGAGACATCGGAACGGCCCAACACCGCCCGGCGAGCTACACTCCTCCTCCTCCCCTTCCACCTCCTCCTCCTACTCCGCCTCATTCTCCTCCTCATCTTCCTCCGCCTCCCCCTCTGCCTCCTCCTCATCCTTATCCTTCTCATCCTCATCCTCGTGAATAAAACCAGTATTATGTTTCTTGTCTATAGTTATTTTGCAACCAAATTCCTGCGAGCAACCCGCATGCACGGTGTCAGCGATGCTGCGATGTTGCGGCTGTAATGTGCATACATGCAACATGTAAGGCATTATTATTACAGGGTGTCAGAATAGTAAAACACACAGTTTTAAATGATTGTACAGCTAGTACCTAATTTCTTTTGACTGTGCTTGCATGGTTCATCCGTTGAAATATTTCTACTTGAGTTTAAACATTTATGCTCGAGCTAAAATATGTTTGCTCGATTTAAAATAGTTTCTGCTAGATTTGAAATATTTCTACTCGAATTAAAATTAATTTATACTCGAGTGTTAATAATTCTAAGCTAGTTAAAATAAATTAAAATAGTATATTAACAGCTCACTCACCAGGCACCGCAGATCACATTTTCATACCATATTTCTATTTCTGGTTACCATGTACTAATAGAGGAATCTGGTGTAAGCTATGGCCCGCCAATCTCTAGCTAAGCTCCACCCACGCTTTGCCCGTGTTGGGATCAATCTCAATTTCCATAAAAATATACAGCTAAGCGGCCGAATATTTTGAAACTAATCTGATTTGGTGCTGTTACCAGTCAAATTAGTTTTAAAATATTCAACAGCATGCTTATTAAATAGAAAAGACATACAATTCTCACAACCTGGCTGACTATTCAGTGTTTAAGATTGACAAAATCGAGTCATTCTTGACGTAATTGATTTTGACGTCACCTTACACGCCACGTAGTTGATTATGACGTCATATGATTGATGGATAAACTGGATCCGTCAATTATCATTTATCTTGCAAAATGGCTTAAAGAGAGCAAAACATATTGAAATATGTAATGCAAGACGGCAAAATAAACAAGGGAGAAATTTATTATTATTATTATTATTATTATTATTATTATTATTATTATTACTATTAATAGAGCTCCTATTTTTGCGGACTGTTGGGACTTACGTACACGAGGCGGATATACACAAAATGGTGTGTATGATACATATCCACCGCCAGGGAACGTGCGTGTTAGAGTACGATGCGATATGCAGACAGACGGGAGTGGATGGCTTGTATTCCACAGACGATATGACGGCTCTCTAAGCTTTGCTAGCAAGACACTTGATAACTATGCAGAAGGTAAACTAGTTGTTTTTTAAAACGAATGTTGCAATTACCCATTCAAAATAAAAAATTATAAATTGTTGATAAATTGATCATCGTTCCGCCGTACTAGTAGTTGTGCTTTCCACTCCTCACCCAGAAGTAAGGTACCGTCCATGTTCGTCTCCTTTATGTCGGACAGGTATACATGTGCGATTTACGTTTGTTTTTCTTTCCTTAAGAGCTTCGTGGCTTTGAGCTGTTTTCCATGCTATTTGACAGCTCATCAAGTTCACCCTTTTTCTTCCAAGATAAATGTATCACCATCTTCATACTGGATCTCTTGTGGCGTGTCCAGCATTGAGAGTTGAGGGTATATCCTTGTCAAATGTTCGCGAACAGATGATAGAGATGAAGCGACGTAAGAGATGAAGTTCACTGGCACTAACAGCATTTCAGATCAAATCAACACGTTCGACAAGATGAACATCAAATTTGACAGAGCACCAGATATATTTTGTGTTTGACAGAGCCTCAATAGGCGTAGTTCATAATTATCACAATCAGTTTTATGGCGAATTAACGAGTTTGTGGTCTCCTGGTGGTATCAAATGTACGTGCTATATAGATTCCCATCTTGTAGCAATCATATAGCTTTGATAGAGCTATCAATATTAGCATATATTTGTGCGAGGTCTACGTCGGCACAGATGCTGCCGTCTAATTTCAAACCACTGCCAGTTTTCAATAATCGTGGATTTTATACCCGGTACGAGATAAGGTGGCTTTGACAACGTCGTTACAGGTGGATCATCAACCTACGTTCGCGTATCATGAGTCCCGGTGAAATGGCGATGCTTTCGTCCTGCACGCTATAGAGTCGATCTGATTGAAGATTGCTGTTGTGTCTTTTGTTTTTGTATTAGCTTTGTTATCTTCAATGTCTCCTGTCCAGGTAGTCAGATGGCGGCAAGGATGCTTAAAGGCAGCAATAGATGCACAAAAACCACGGGTACATACGAATGCAACTAAGGAATCTCTATTACTATTGTGTTTCCAAACATGTTAGGAACCAATACACAAGTTCCAAGCTTTCCAAGTTGGAGGTTTGATGGCTGTGTACAGTTCAGTACAGAGGGAAGTGAGTAGTAAATGATCACCACATGATTTCTCAGTTGTTGGACCATCCGAATTAATAATGCGACCTTTTGTGATGGTATCCTTTTTCATTGGTATGGCTAGGTCTATGGATGCAAGAGAGTTTCTGATGTATGCACGCCTGATAATATGGGCGATACATCCTGGTCCAACTACAACGCTTTTACCACGGTAATTTGATTGTTTCTGAGTGATTACCTAGGTTTATTTCTTGGATGGATACAAGCTTGATGTTGTTGTAATCAGGGCCAGATTACCCATTAGGCTACTTAGGCTACAGCCTAGGGCATCGCGCTTAAGCGGGCATCCCGCTTTAAACAAATACATATTTAAGTGTTTTTCCATAGGCTACGTAACACAACGAAGAGACAAACTCGGTACCATCTGCACTACAGTAATACAGTTGTCTTGATCAATGTCCATTTGCAGTCCAAGAGAAGAGTATTTTTCAAAATTTACCACTGGAATGATTGGCTCGGTAACCGTCGTATCCAGTTGAAAATTTTCTAAAATATTGTTCTCTTGGCCTGCAAATGGACATTGGCTATTCAAAGACGTGAATTTTATTGTCCGTTTAATACCACTTTGATGGTCAAAAGAATCCTACAGTGGTGTTGAGGAATGTGAATTTGCAGGACGAGAGAAGGCTATTTTCGTAAATTTCACTGGTAAATTTACAAAACAAACTGTCTTGTCTTGGCCTTCAAAGATTATAATTTACTCTTGACAAATTAATAATTAATAAAAGTATGCCAAATATGCCTGAGATTGCATATCAGAGCGTCTGGATATAAAACGTTAACCCGTAGGGGCTCCAGCCTAGGTCTTGGCACCAGCTTAAGGCGGTGTTGGTTGTAATGGCAGAGTCTATGGTTTCTCATTTTAGTGAACTGGTTAGACCTCAAGTGCTCCACTTTGTCGTGGCACATTGCCTCTGCTCTATAGTGCTTGACCTTGTTTGTTTGAAGGAGGTTAGGAACCATCGACCTGTTGCTTGAACGCAAGATCGCAATCCGCTATCAGTGACGTCATTAGCCTCTATATTAAGTAATATATATAAAGTGATATGCTCCGTGCACGAAGCCGACATTTATTGATCATGCGACCATCATTTCATTCATAATCCTATATGAATCTATGTATCCTATCATAACATGGTGTAATTGGACCTTTCCACTTTATCCAACAATCGTATGACGTCATAGTCAACTTTAAGTGACTTGTAGAATGACGTCATAATCAATGACGTTATGAGTGACGTAGATAAGATCGGTACGAACACATAAGTGAGGACGGATTAAGCGTTGTTGTACGAATTGTATGTCTTTACAGTTTTACTATAATGTAATAAACACGGGTGAAGCGTGGGTGGGGCTTAACTAGGGATGGGCGGGGCATAGTTAAAACTGGATCCCTCCATTATCATGCAATGTTCGATAAACTGTAACAAGAAACATATGGGAATCTACAATTCTGATTGTTTTAGGATTAAATAGGCCAGTCTGGCTTCATGTAAAACAGTATATGACAATTGTTATACTTTTTCTATCCATTTCTGTGATTCTATTTTGCGAATTTGCGATATTATAATAAAATGTTAGTACTTATGTCGCTCCCAACAGGGAGATGGTCTATTCCCTGTGCTCTTCACGTGTTACCTGGCTGCTGCATTGAAATCCGTGCGGGAAAATTCCACAAGACCAACTACCTCCCCCCACCCCCCCCCCCCAGAGTATAATTTCCAACGATGCACTATACAAGATGTAATACGTCGCCGCTGTCTGTAAAAGTGGCTCAGCAAAGATGGTCCAGAAGACACACCAGCACAGAGAGCCTTGGAATTCGCCATACTCAGAGCCAGCAAATACAGAGCCAGGAGAGGACGTCATTGCATAAATCTGCTAAGCGTCCTACGAGGTGACCTCAAGAAAGCAGGATTAGGTACACTCAAGTCAAGAATGGACCCGAGGAAGCTAAGGATTTCGGCCGAGGACAAGACACAGTGGGCAAAAGCGAAGAAGGACTGATTGCAGCTGTAGGATGTTTCTACTACTACAGCCGCAGAATACAGCAATCATACATACTTATGTCGCGTATTATGTATTTGCTTAAATGTATTTGTTTGTTTGTTTACTTCAGGCTTTGGAGAACTATCCCACGAATTCTGGCTTGGTCTAGACAATGTTCATCGAGTGACGTCATGCAGCATCCCATTGACGCTAAGGCTGGATATATGTAGCAGGACAGAAAGTTATTACGCAGAATATGGAACTCTCAATAGGGAACCGGAATGATAGCTACATATTGGCGAGTATCGTGGTACAGCACCGGACAGGTTGCTTATTGCCAATGGAGCCGACTTCACGGTGCCAGGTAGATGTCCATCGAACAATGGAGGATGGTGGCACAGTGCGCTTAGTTGCAGCTATTCATATTTAAATGGTGCTGCTTTCTCAACTGGCGTCTATTGGTCTGGTAGCCGATCATCAGCTGAGATGAAGCTCCGACCAATGCAAGCCTATGGCAATGCTACACGGTTTATGTGCCCCATAATCCGATGAATGTATCTCTGCCTGCCTGTCCACCTGCCTGCTTGCCTAGGTGCCTGCCTACCTGCCCGCTTGCATACCCGCCTGCCAGCCAACCTGTCTGTCTGTCTGTCTGTCTGTCTGTCTGTCTGTCTGTCTGTCTGTCTGTCTGTCTGTCTGTCTGTCTGTCTGTCTTGCTGTCTGTCTGTCTGTCTGTCTGTCTGTCATGCTGTCTGTCTGTATGTCCGTCCGTCCATCAATCAATCAATCAATCAATCAATCAATCAATCAATCAATCAATCAATCAATCAATCAATCAATCAATCAATCAATCAATCAATCCATCCATCCATCCATCCATCCATCCATCCATCCATCCATCCATCCATCTATCCATCCATCCATCCATCCATCCATCCATCCATCCATCCATCCATCCATCCATCCATCCATCCATCCATCCATCCATCCATCCTTCCGTCCGTCCGTCCATCCATCCGTCCGTCCGTCCGTCCGTCCGTCCGTCCGTCCGTCCGTCCGTCCGTCTGTCTGTCTGTCTGTCTGTCTGTCTGTCCATCCATCCATCCGCTCTTACGAGAGTACAATTGTGACTCACTTAATATGTACAGGGCATATTTGTGGGCCTTTTAGCACTTGTGGGCTGAAAGCCACAAGCGCCTATGCCTAAGCTGGTGAGGTGATCAATTCTGGCTCACTGGTAAATTTTGGCAAAATCAAGTCACAAATATTATCGACAATTATTTTTGTCAATTATGGACAACGACGGACGAAATGGGCCATGTTTTAGAATTTAGATTATGCTAAACGAGTCTTACACATAGATTACCCATTAAGCGAGTCTTGTAAACAATTCCAACACATTTTCAGAAATAAAGAAACCGTTGTAGTACTGAGAAGATTTGTCAATTCCAGAAACTAGCGAGAGATAGAATTGGGCTTCAAACAATTGATACATTGTTAGTGTCGCTTTTAGCTGATTTTAAAGAAGGTTTAAGAAAATGTAATTCAAATTTCGATCGAAATTTCAGAACTTTCGGATTTTTTTAATGAGATTGAAACCAAAATTTGCCAACATCTTAGCATGCGAACGAGAACAACAAACGAGTCCAAGGTTCTAGAGCTTTCAATACCCAAGTACCAGTTCCGAGGACTCAAGGACTCCTGTAATTGAGGATTTCTCTATCTATGATTTTCTGAGCTTGTTGAAGTGTCACGTTGTTGTGTGGGGTTGTTGTGTTTACACAGGGTAGGTTTTAAAGATACCTACCTTTGTTCAAATCCATTTTTGAGAATTATTTTCATCTTCACATTCACTTTATTGAAGTGTGCCAGAATTTTAGACCTCTTACTGACTCCTTTGTTCATTCTTTGGGAATATCTTTGAATGACCCACTTTTGCTTCATGAATCGCGCGAGTTCGACGGGGAAGTCCCCTCAACGCAAAACATATATGGTACAAGCTTTAGAGCATTTAGCACTGACAGACAGGCAGGGTATAAATTTTGTCAAAAGTTTGTATTTTGTGTCTGAGAATTGGAGATATTTATCTCAAATTGTTTTAGAAACAAAAAATATGAATTAAAAGTACCTATAAATCATTACCGGCCGGAGGTATGCCCCTACAGAGTTATTATATTCTGTTGGACATGGTCATACTAATTAAGGTATTTTTCAGAGTTCAGTATTTTCTCGCCGATCTCGTTTATATGAGAATATCATATGATTAATGTTGTTGTTGTTGTTGTTGTTGTTGTTGTTGTTGTTGTTGTTGTTGTTGTTGTTGTTATTATTATATTATTATTATTATTATTATTATTATTATTATTATTGTTGCTGTTGGTGTTGCTGTTGTTGTTGTTGTTGTTGTTGTTTTTGTTGTTTTTGTTGTTGTTTTGTTGTTGATGTTGTCGTCGTCGTCGTCGTCGTCGTCGTCGTCGTCGTCGTCGTCGTCGTTGTTGTTGTTGTTGTTAACACATTTTTCAATAACTCTGGGTTTTGTTTTGATTTGATTTGATTTATTCTCTTGGTAAATATTACAAATTACAAATATGATAACAGGGATTCCACTGGAGGCTGTGCCTATTAGCTTGTGGACCCCTGACATAGAATAACATACAAATTACACATGATTTGACATAAGTAGACATAAGGCATTATGACAATATATTATACATAACTGCAGACAAGTAATATATGATTTGACATAAAAAAAGAAAAGAGAAAAAAGAAAAAGACAAGACATTTGACAAACATGGTTCACTTATTTTTTTTATTTTTTTTTCATGATGTGGGTAACATATTTCACTCATTGGAATGGGCTAGAGGATGAAGGGGTGGGGTGGGTGAGGGTGGGGGACTGGAGTTCATCCTGTTTCTATTATTATTATTATTATTATTATTATTATTATTATTATTATAATTGTCTTTATCACCTTCTTTCCATAGAGGAAAGAGAGTAGATATAACCATGTGAGTCTATGTGTGCGAGTCTATTTCTTAGTGTGTCTGTCATGGCTGGGTTTCTTAGAGCTCTTAGATATGATCACGTTCTGGATCTGTGTATATCTTGAGGAGTGCTGGTCCAATTTGACTTAGATTTTAACACAGGGGTGGGTGTGGGTCTGCTGTAGGGATCTTCTCCAAACATTGGTGGGAGGATACCCGAAGACGTGTGCCAATTTTAGGGTCACAAGTTAAAACTCAACAACAACAACAACAACAACAACAACAACAACAACAACAACAACAACAACAGCTTTCAGTAATATAGTCTTAAAAATTAATCTATCAAAGAAGTCGACGGTGGGGGTGGGCCGAAAATTTTGAAATATAGATGCTCTCAGAGTATCTCCTGTGAAAACTCGGAACTACCTCACCCCACCTATGAAATAATACTTATTCTTTTAGTACAATTTGAGTCATTGAAAGATGTTGAATTATTATTCTACAGATCAAGTCTATTTGGAGGTTGCTTAATTCTAGCAGAACGCCAGAGTTCAATTTGGTCATTATGAACACCTGAATCAGTATAGGTATCATCAGATACATGAGTCTCTTCATGATGAATGGCGTGAGCGTGATTAGTGTCATTTGAAAATAAGTCATTCAACTTACTTACCTCCGAGGGATCAGAAACATTGTCCTGTATGGAATCTCGCAGAAGCTCAGGTGGAGCTTCCCGAGACAAACACAGGTTTTTGTCCATTCACGCTACGACTGGGAGCAAGGTTTTTTCGTAGAAACAGTTTTCTCCTGTCCATTACACAGTCTGATATAAGCGTATTGATCATTTGCTTCCAATAGTTCAACTTCATCAACATATGGATCATATTTAGAGTTTCTAACAAATCGTTGAAGCAGGACTGGACCTGCAGTAGTCAACCAGGCTGGAAGAGAGGTACCATTGCACGTATATCCCGGATATCTGAACAAACGATCATGTCGTGAGTCATTGGTGGCAGTCAATAATATTGAGCAAATCGAATGAAGAGCGACTGGCAGTACTTTCTCCCAACTTCCAGTTTCCAGGCCACGTGAGTGTAGAGCTAACTGAACAGCTTTCCAGGTCACCCCATTGAATCGTTCACATTGAGAGTTTCCTACTTGGTGGAATGGAGTGATCCCACTAGTCATTACACCACTTTTCTGCAGAAAGTCCTTTACACTAGAACTCATAAAGGCTGCACCTCTATCTGAATGTATGTATTTTGGCATCCCAAAACACTAAACAGATGTTTTACGCTAGTAATCACACTCTTGCTACTGACATCAGAACACGGGAATGCCCAAGGAAATCTACTAAATTCATCAACTACTGTCAAAATGTACCTATTTCTCGATGATGATGCTAAGGGACCTTTGAAGTCTACATTAAGTCTTTCAAAAGGCGCTGTAGATTTCACTAGATCTGAAGGCGGTTACTGAAAGAATCTTGGCTTCAACAAACAGCATGACTTATATTCGAAGCACACTTTCCGTACCTCTTCTGTCGAATATGGCATATTTTTACTACGAATATACTGAAGTAGGCGAGTGATGCCAGGATGACAAAGGTCATTGTGTAATTTTTGGAGATTCTCCAATGAATGGTCCTGTGTGATACTCGCAGCGACACGTGAGAGTGCATCAGCACTGACATTGAAGATTCCTGGGCGAAATTTAATGTCATAACTATAACAAGAAAGTTCTAATCTCCATCGCTCCACTTTGTCGTTCTTAATTTTACCCCTGTGGTTTTCATGGAAAATGAATGACACAGCTCTCTGATCAGTTATGATATTGAAATGTCTCCCTACTAGGTAGAAGTCCCATCATCTAATGGCGTCTACGATTGCATATGGTTCCTTCTCAATTGACGAATGGTTGCGTTCACTTGGAGTGAGTGTCTGAGAGAAGAATGCCACTGGACGACTGTTCTGATTTAAGACTGCAGCAATTGCAACATCAGAAGTATCAGTTTCGATGGTGAAAGGTTGAGTTTCGTCAATAGATGCCATGACTGAATCTGCTATTACCCGTTTCAGTTTTTCAAAAGAGCTGATTTGGTTCGTGCTCATTGTAAATCGGTTTACAATAGTAAGCGGGCTGACCAAGGTAGAAAAGTTACTTATCCACTTGAATAATGAGCGAATATTCCTAGAGCATGTGCTAGTTCAGACTTGCTTGATGGCACAGGAAGATCTAGTAGTGGACGCATCCTTTCTGGGTCAGAACGAAGACGGTCATGACTGATCTTGTAGCCCAGAAGATCTATCTCAGTTTTGGAAAACACAGACTTGTCATGATTGAATGACAAGTGATACTTTTCAGCCACACTTAGAAACTTCTGTAGTTCTCGATCGTGATGTGCCTGATCATGACCGGCTATTGTGATGTTGTCAACATAAGCAAAGATTTGCTTTCAACCACTTTTCTCAAGAATCGAGTCCATCACACGTTGAAATGCAGCTACGCCATTTGCAACACCAAATGAGATTTGGCGAAACTGATACAGTTTACCGTCAGCTTCGAATGCTGTGTAAGGTTTTTCTGACTCAATGATTGGGATGGACGAAATATGGTTTCTTTGATGAACAGCTGAATTGCGAAGATTTCTGTTGATTAAATTGTTGTAAACCAACTAATGTTCATGATAAATCAACAGATGTTAAAGATTGGCTTTAATCAACAGAAAAACGAACTCGTATTTTAACCATAGACATATCTAGGAATAGACGGCAAAACGAATATGTGAAAACTTGGAACTATCACATTCTCCGAGTTTTCACATCTCCCGGATGTCTATGTGTAGGCCTAAATATGTACGCTCGCTTTGTTGTAAAATTATTACGACTTTATCCGTTTTCGAGAATATATCATAGACCTGCAATTCATTGGCTTTCTTCTCATATCTGTATCCAATACATACAATAACACTAACATATATTGTCACTGAAGGCTGACTGCTGAGTGGAAAATATCTTAAATGATTATTTATTCGTAATATTCACCCAATAGTAACTTAGAAAAGTGGTAATGAAAAATTAATAACAAATCAATCTAATTATCCAAATTTTGACACCAGGATTCTGACTAAATCAATCTGCAACTGTCTTGCAAATCATATAGTTATGCATGAGAAGGTTACCATTCTACTAATTGAGTTTAAAACAGTATCGGTATGAGTGAGTTATATTTATATGCTGGTCAGTAGCAGTCGGTATAACACAGCATCTGTCAGCAATTAGTTGCGCCCAAAATATTCATTTAGAATAATATATAATTACATTGTAATACGTACTTAACTGATCCACTAATGCGTCGAACAAGAGTGCGATCGAACATCAAAGTATACTATTGTCGATGATGACATTGTTAAAAAAAATCGGGGAAGATCGAATGACTGACGTCGCAGGCGAGTAGAAAAGGTGCCATAACCATAAGCTGGTACTGGACGCAGGATTTCTCCTATATGTCCAGATCGTCATACGCTTCATCAGTGTCTACAATTACTTGTATGGCATGCTTCGAAGTATGGAGTTGGGCCTTATAGTTGTAGAGGATGTCTTGGTGTTGCTAGTGCATGTCTAGCCGCTTCCTGAATGTTTTTACAGTTAATGCATTGATCACATCCTCTGACAGGCTGTTCCATGGTTCGGCTATTCTGATTGCAAAGATTTGTTGCCGCAGTCTCATCTTTGCTCTTTTCTTGAACACCTTTAGGCTGTGCCCTCTTGTTGCCGAGTCTCTTAGTGGGATATCTGGACTTACTTCAGAGTTATATTTATCATGGAGAATCGTGTACGTCTCTATCATGTCACCTCGCAATCTCCGATAGGCCAGTGCTGGTAACTTCAGGATCCTCATGCGGTCTTCATACTCTAAATCATTTAGCCCTGGAACCAGTTTTGTTGCCGTTCTTTGCACATTTTCTATCATGGTTTGATCTTTTTTCCGGAACGAAATTCACACGGTGCTTGCGTATTCTAGATGTGGTCTTGCTAATGTTTTATAAAGCCATTTGAAGGTTTCATGGTCAATGTATATAAAAGATCTACGGATAATCCCCATCAGCTGTGCCGCCTTGTTTACTTTCTCAGTTATGTGCTCCTCAGATAATAGTTTGGCGTCAATGGTGACACCGAGATCTTTTTCTTTGTTGACCTTCATCAACTCGTGCTGTGGTTCTTCAGCCATCTTTCCCCTCATAAGGTAGTGCCTCTCATTCCCGGATAGTGTTCCCACTGTCATCAGTTTACATTTAACAGCGTGGAATCTCAGTAACCAGTTATTTGACCAATCTTGCAGTCTATAGAGATCTTCTTATAGATTTACTTGGTCTGCCTCACCCCTTATCTGGCGGAAAACTTTTGTGTCGTCAGCGTACATGAATGCATCTGTACACAACCTCTCTGGCATGTCATTTATGTACAACACGAACAGCACCGGTGTATGGTACATTTTTTCGAGTTTACCGTAATTTACGTGATTTGGGTGCAATTTTTGCGGTGTTGGTATAGTAACTGTTTTCAACATTACGTATTTGTGACAATAAATGCAATATATAGCATAATCTTATTTTTAATCACAATTTTAAAGTGACTGCCTAATACTGGTTCATAAACATTTCGATATGCACGAGCGATGTATACAGCTCAATCAGACTAGTAAATAAAAGCCCATTTCTGAACACACAATTTGATTAACATACACTATATATTGCCTTTGTATGGTATCCAATTGTTGTGTTACGCCCAAATACACCCGTGGCTAAAAAGGGATAGGGTGGGAAATCACGGGCATTGGCTTAGGTATCCTCACGCCATGACTGTATAAGTGACACGACTGCTTAATATTGTAGCTCGCGGGGGTGCGCGCTGGTCCGCCATGACGTGTCCATTCATCGCACCGCAAATGCACGACAGACGGGAGGGCTGATTAGATGCGCATCTCGGGATTGCAGATCCCATATCGTGTCTCTCTGGAAAGTACAAAGACCGACCCCTAAGGCCGCTGGAACACATAGGTTCCAGTGGGGCCATGCGACCATTGCCACTGAGATTGAACTAAACCGTGTCGTCCCAACTGTTTGTGTCACCAGTATGTCGATTCATCTTAATTTAGAACTACGGACAAGATGGTAATAATAATTAAACAGTCACAAAATTTATACCACTATACAAACAATTCTATACGTTTGACAGTATATGAGCACAATAATACACAATGTAGAGCCGGGCCGGTGTTCTTTCCACGTGGTTTCGCCGGAGGTACCACACAGACCCTTGAATCCGCAGAGGTATCCTGCAAGAGAAAGTTTCTGCAACGAAGTCACTAGGTAGTTTAATATAAATTATTATACCCCTAACGCACGCACGCACGCACGCACGCACGCACGCACGCACGCACGCACGCACGCACGCACGCACGCACGCACGCACGCACGCACGCACGCACGCACGCACACACACACACACACACACAAAGAAAATACTGTTGTTGCGAGAGGAAAGTTGCTCGCACGGACCCTTTGTCACAGGAAAATGCCTTCAACGTGGAAGTGGAAGAAAACGAGCTAGCAAAAAGGGCCATTCCTTTGTTCAACAGAAAATGCTATTTGCTGAAAATCCTAGTGAAGCTACTGTTAAGGTGTTGCATGCTGGTTTACGTGAAGATGGGATGAACGATTTCCGAAGAATTCCCAGGTCACCGTCTTATGTAGTTCCAAAGTTGGTGCATTGGTAGTTGCCGCTTTATTTATGCGGGTCTTCTGCTACATCCTAATGTACCATTTAGGTGTTAGTAACGAAAACAAGCTTTGGCCACAAGTCGAAGGGATTACTTCCTAACTTTAGATATGGTTATCCATTGGGAGTAGATGCTCACCTTCCCGTAGGTCACCCCACATAGCATCTACCTTCAAGGACAGCATGCATACATGTCACGGAACAAAGCCCCGAATCAAACAACTATCCGGTCACCAGGTTCCGTAACCACATATAACATCACCAGACGAGTTTCACAGTTCACACAGGCAATTTTAAATACCAACATGTCATTATGGTGGGGGTGGAGAGTGTCCTTCCCGTGAGGGCGTGATGAGCTCCAACGCGTCATCCAGACACTGCAACGAATTGGATGGAGATCTGAATCTCGTCCGTCACCATGTGCTACGGGCTAACATTTGACCTGTCGCTAGGTTTATTTTCCAAGATGCCCAGAGATGCACTGCAGGCCGGTATCACAACATATAAATTAATATTATTATTATTTCACAGTACTTCCTACTTTGGCGGGGGAATCTACCTAATAAGTATATGAAGACACAAGGGGGCGTGTATGTAAATAGGCTCTTTAACTATCACCGCTCGGAAACCCCCCATAGTTTCCCAGGGTCAGATCCGGTCAACGTGTCGATTGGGAGTCCAAATAATTAATAAGCCATACAGCTGGTGGATGCGCGGATAGAGACAATAACCTGCTATATATAAGAGGCCCTATAGGTCACTTGGCCAATTTTACACAACCTTGCCAGTGCATGGGGCTACATTACCACAGCAACTGGAAAATAGGCGTACACTCTGCATCTCCGATGAAGAAATTGTTCCTAACCACTTTAAACCTATCCTATCAAGCTGATTAGTCGGGTTTATTCGGTAACATGTCAGGCTCAAACAATTAGAGCATGATCAGCGACCTCGGCGTAAAATTGATGCTGGTGGGAATAGTGATGCGGATATAATGTTTCTGTATAGTATTTCCTAGCACACTGCATTCTAGAGTTTCTATAAATAAACAAAACATATGAACTTGATGGCTAATATACTGTGATCATCGTCCATTTCCGGTCCTGATAGCTACCTGGAACGACGGGAACAGTTGGGTTTAAAGAAATTACATGTACCGTCTCGGTACACTATAAGTATGTACTCGCTCCCAGTCTCGACACATGTTGTCAGGGAAGCTCTGACGCGTGTGCATGCGCACTACGCGTTCTAACAGACTTAGCCATTTTTAACGAAAGCCTCTCCTATAGGGCTCAAACACGCGTACTATCCTACCCAGGAGGGTGCACTTAGAGCGAATCCGAGATGGCAGTTCCATACCCAGCTTAGCTGGGACGGCCGGTACCTGTCCGGTCAATCCGTGCTACAATATTATACATGGCATGAGACGCAAATTTCGACAGCCTAAGGTATATATATATATATATATATATATATATATATATATATATATATATATATATATATATATATATATATATGTTATTTGTTTGGGTCGATTTTTTTCAAATAACACGTGATATCCCTACAAGTGGTGTCAAGCCTGGCCATTGCTGTGCTCGTCACCACTCTTTTCCGCCACCAGTAGATCATCTAGAAGATCATCCTAACTCTCTGATGTGGGAGTCGTGGCAATTGCCTGAACTAGCTTGTCCTGCCCGACAGCCCCAATGCACGCCACCAGTATACACAGCCAACGGCTGGATGGTTCGGGGATACAGCCTTCTTCCAGCAACAGTAGCCTATGAGGCATGGTGTGCTGTTCCGGAGTCGGTAGCTCATAGTCGAGCATGTGGACGAAGGATTTCCAATGCACAGAAATAATGGTTAGCCCACAAGGCATGCCCCTGTAGAGAGGGCCGGTATCCGGAGTACTGCTACTTATTTCCTTGGCCCACCGCATGGTCCTCCTATGCCCACCTATTTCAGTGGGGATATGACTAGGTGTAAGCCCTTATGTATACCCCAACAATGTCTCCGTCACATACAGACGTAGAAAGCGAGGAGATTGGAGACTTGGCCCACTTAGGTGAGGAACACCTCGGCGCAGAGGATACTGTTGCTCTCATCTCATTCATGGACTTCGATGAGAAGAGTAAACCACGGGAAATCCGAGGTGCCATACCAGCCAGGGGCCTCATCGGAAATGTATGATGAAGGAGCCATCAGGCTGCTGGCTGAATCACAGGCACATGAGCTCGTTCAGAACCTTGTCAAGATTAGAAGCTCCTTCCGACTGTATGGAGAATATCTAAGGATTCGTAGAATCAAAGTCAGTGATGTTAACGTCGATGGTGAAAAAGGGGCTGCCCCTAAACTCCAACTACCCGAAGTGAAGAAGTCAGGATTATTCAGCCTACCGTTTAAGACCTCTTAATATACATGGCTACCCGTGCTTGCATCATACAGATACTCGAGGTTCTTGGCACTGCCACTGACACAGGTCCTCTGTGCTACCTTCTCAGCTAATGGTAGATGGTTTATGCCCATGGTATTAAATTGAGCAGCACAGACATCTGCAGAAGTCATGGACTCGGCAGAAAAAGTCTCACACAGGCTACAACCGCACGTCATCTGACAATTATCTTCTTAGGCTCATTACATACAACAAACGAAATGAAATCTTCACCCGTAAAAAGTTTCTAAAGAACACTGGTATCACTTTAACAGAAAGCCTGACACCAGCAAGGTTCCAACTAGTAAAGGATGTTATCGACATCAATCCGTTGAAAATGCTTGGACAATTGATGGAAAAGTGACATGCCTACTCAGATCTGGTAGAAAAACACCAATCATGTCACCAAATAATCTATCCAAACTCCAGCAATAGTTTTTCTGTAGCACAATACCATGATTATGCATTTCCAAATGTGTACACATAGTATGTATAGATGCATATTTATTAATTTGACCATATAATGGCTAATCTGGTCAAGAAAATCAAAATATCCTAAATGCCCTTTTGCAAGCCAAGAAAGGATTATTAAGTTCCTCAAGACCACTGCAGAGGTCAGCTTGCCGTGAAGTTATATGTACGTATAATATTCTAATCTTTCATATTATTATTTTACAGATGATGATAGCACTTCAATCCATTTAGAATAGTCTGCAAATTGTGACACTAGGCAAATCTTCAACATGGTAATATATAGTACACAAACCACTATGTGTTATCTGTTGTCTGTCTGTTTTGGTAAGTGGTGTTGTACATACTGTTAAATTGTATGTGCTAAATGTAGTCCAAATGTCTATTTGTCTGTCCTCTCGATTATCTAAGTACGTGAAGTAATAATAATGTCCATAAGCCTGAAACAGTTAGCCAATCCTTACACCAATGAACTCCCCATATATCGCATTCCCAAAGCCACCATCCGTGAAAGCAGTTGAATATTGTGGGTTGAAATTGTCTCTCCATCACATTACCCTTCCCATTGTTGCTGTCCATGCCTGTACGGTTCCCATGCTTATCTTGCAACACACCTGTCAAATCTAATCAGCGTGCAATTCTATGTGACTGTTGTGGTGATTGGGTGCGTTTAAGATGTTCCCAAAGGCTAACTATCAAAGATTATGAAAAACTTCAGAATTATGATGAGCCATGGTGGTGTTTTCAATGTAACCAAACTAATTTTCTTTTTAATCACTATGAAAACGGCACCGAATTTCTGCTTAATATCCTAGGTGCCAAATATGACTACAGTACATATATAAATGCAAACATACTTGTAAACCCATTCAAGCTAAATACTTCTAACCAGTGCAATGAAAATACAAATTTCTTTGAAACAGATATTCATGATGAAGGTATGAATTTTCCACTTTATGACTATATACTTCAGAAAGAATTTAATGATAATATTACCAAGAGTACTGATGCTATCGCCTTCTCAGAGATTCACATTAACATTAGATCGCTACTAAAAGAATTTGATAAATTTAATAACTTTATAGATTCTAGCTCTCATGAATTTAGCATCATAGGAATTACCGAAACGTGGCTGAAACCTGACTCACCACTGGACTTAATTAATATGCAAAATCACAGTCATTTAAAAACACAGGCCAACTAAAAAATGTGGTGGTGTAGGCATCCACATAAAGGACAGTTTACAGTATAATTTGAGAGATGATCTGTCAATGAATGAAAAATTTATTTAAACTATTTTTATTGAAATTCCCAATTAAAAAACAAAAAGTAAACTTGTCGGTGTCACACTCCTAGAAGTGATAACGACAAATTTATGAAATCATTCAAAACTTTTTTTAATTCCATACAAAATGAAAAGAAATCTGCTTATATATTAGGTGACTTTAATATTGATTTCTACACTCAAGACCTATTAAATTTATTTAAAATATCTGGCTTTTATCCATTTATAATGAAACCAACAAGAATCACAGAATTCTCGGCTACTGTTATTGATAACATCATCTCAAATAATGCTGTAAGTGCCAAGAATCAATCAGGTATTTTGTTGTAGATATTTCAGACCATTTACCTATATTCTATATAGAAAAAAGAAAACAAAAAAGGAAAATCATTTGTAAAAGAAGTATAACTTGTAGGGACTTCAAAAGGGAAAATATAGAAATATTCAAAAACAATATGGCTAATATAAACTGGAACCCGGTAATTGAATCACAGCCATGTGAAGATGCCTACAACACCTTCCACACTATATGCTCTAACATCTATGAATCTGCCTTTCCACTTAAAAATATTAATAAATTTGAACAAAATCCCACTAAACCCTGGATTACAAGAGCACTAATAGCTGCCTGTCACAACAAAAAACAAGCTATGTCTGAATTTTATTAAATATCTGACAAAGTATAATGACACATAGTTCAAGAAATACAGAAACAGGCTAAATCAGATAATTAGGACAGCAAAAATAAATTATTTTCATAATAAATTTAATGAACAAAAAGATAATATAAAGGAAACATGGAAACTGATTAAATCATTACTAAATAAGAAAAGAGCAATACTGAAGCACCACAGTTTATTTATAATAATACAGTCATGAACGACAAAAAGGAAAAAGCAGATAAAATTAATGAGTATTTTACTAACATTGGTCCTAATTTATCACAAAAAATTCAACCAAGCTCGAACATACATGTAAAGGACTTTCTAACAGGTGGCTATCAACACTATATTTTCTTAAATCCAACAGATACTCACGAAATCTACAAAATACTAATGCAAATTAACACAGCTTAAAGTGCTGGAATCGATAATTTCAAATGGAAAATTTTTAAACACTGTAACAGAAATACTAACACCATTGGACCACATCTGAAATCTCTCCCTTAAACAGGAAGTATTTCCATCAAGATTAAATGTTACACGTGGTACAAAGCTAAAGATGCATCTGACTTTACTAATTATCAGCCAGTCTCGGTATTTACACTTTTCTCAAAACTCCTAGAAAAGTTGTATTTTAGTAGAATTAATAAATATATAAACAAAAATTCAATCATATATCCTTCTCAATATGGTTTCAGAGAAAAACACTACTATGCTTGCCATTGTGGATAAGATTGAAAAATTATCAATCTCCCTTGAGAATAATGAACATACTCTAGGTGTATTCTTGGATCTTTTCAAATCCTTCGATACAATTGATCATACAATTTTACTGCAAAAGCTTGCAAACTATGGAATAAGAGGTACTGTTTTGAACTGGATACAGAGTTACCTGTCAAACAGTGTGTACAATTCAATGGGGTTATTTCTGAATGCAAAAATATAGTTTGTGGTGTTCCCCAAGGTTCGGTTCTTGGGCCCCAGCTGTTTTTCCTATATATGAATGAGATACCCAAAGTCTGCAAACATCTCTCACTAATATATTTTAAGACTAACATTAGGATTCATACACTGTTCATCATCATCATCATTATTTTACGAGGCATAAGCCATTGGCCTGTTATTGGCTCAGTGTTTTTGTTGTAGTATGGCTTGTTCCGTCTAATTCAAAAGTTCTTTCCTTGAAGTCGCTTTCTAGTTTGGTCTTGAGTGATGATCTAGAGGACTATTGTTGCTCGATTTGGTCTCCTCCAAACCGTTAGATTTAAAACTTTGACGCTTACCACTCTGATGTCAATAACATATCTTTTGCGGTGTCAATAACAAAGAAGCTGGTGAACATTTTCCAACAATTTTGTTGATGATGTTGTCTACGACAGCAGCATCCTCCACCATATATGCCGAAAAATGAAACTAGATCATCTTTAAATTTAATTTGAAAATTAAAAATTTTGACAGCAGAGTGGAAAGAGTTCGCACTGATTCGTGGAAATGCTGTGTGCAGCTGAGTGTTCCCCGCATCAGCTGCAGTGAGCCACCTACACATATGGTTACACCCTGCTGCACCTAATATTTGGTTACTTGTTGACTTATGGAGGCTATAGTTGGTCTTATTGCTGTTGATTTCATTTTCATCGCTATCTGAGTCTCCTTCTCTACACTAGTGTCTCTTCATGCTAGGTACACAAAATGTGGATGTGGAAGCAGAGACCTATGATAATTGAAATCGCTACAGAGCATGCTCTTGCTGATACACAGTGCAGGCCTGTTCAAATCGGCGTAACCCATCTTTCACTCGGGCAAAAGTTACGCAAATATTTCTGACACAGTCGGTTTTCTGTTACGGCAATTCCTTTCATGTTGCACATAAATACATGAAAAATGGTTACGCAAAACAGAATGGCTGACCTAAAACAAATTTGCTTAACCCATAAAGGGTTACACACATTTTCAATTTGGACAGGCCTGCTGACAGGCTTCTCCAAGATCAGTCCACTGTATTGGAAGAGTTGCGGTATGACTTTGTGATGGGCTGGTATACATATGCCTGTTCAGTCGAATTCAAATGTTCTTTCTCTGTAGATATTAGAAATGTGGTACCACTAATAGCAAAAAACTGTTTGCGAATATCTTTGTTGCTGCATTTTATGTTGAGCTTGAACCTATGACCTCTGGTTTGTGCAATACTGGATGGTTAAAAAAGTAGTCCTTAGCAATGTTATATAGCTCCCTAATGAGCTTGAATGTTACACTTAGATCTCCTCGAAACTGTCTATATTTCAGTCACATTAGATTTAGGGCTTCAAATCTTTCCGTGTAGCCATACTCTCTGATTTGCGGGACAAGTTTTATAACTCGGCGTTGGACTCTTTCTAATAGCTGTCATTGTCTTTTCGGTCTTGGTGACCATGCCGAGTTGCAGTATTGGAGAATACGTCTTACTTTAGACTTGTACAAGAGTGTGACAGTAGATGGGTCTATGTTGGTAAAGGTTCTTTTGATTAGTCCTATTGTGCTGTTTGCCGTGGATACAATATTACCTATATGAATATCAAAAGAGAGGTTTCTATCAACATGCACTCCCAGGTCTTTTTCGACCTCTGATGTTGATACAGGGTGCGCATCGGGCATATCTGTCATATAGCATATAGTTTGTGGGTTATATCTACCGAAATGTAGATCATGCGTTTTATCTGTGTTGAAGGATAGCTGCTATGTATGCGACCACTTACATACCTTGACTATGTTGTCTTGGATCTTATTGGTAGTTGGTTTGCCATATATTTGTGTGTCATCTGCAAATATTTTGCAGTGACAGGTTAATTGGTCTGTTAGATCACTTATGTATATCAAAAAGAGTATAGGTCCCAGGAGACTTCCTTGTGGCATGCCGCTTGTTACTTCTATCCAGTTGCATCATTGATCCTTAATCTCTGTCTTCTACGACATAGGTAGTTTCCTATGCATTTTACTCAAAATAGTCTTGCAGCACATTTGAGAAATGTGAATTTGTTTTTGTCGGTCTACATAACCTTAACACGAAAGATTGAATGTTTTACTTACCACCAGGGTTTCTCATAAGGGTCCTTTTGATGGTATAGACCCCTAACATGTAACTTGGGACCTCCAAAAGCTGTGGCAGTGCGTCCCATGGGATCCCTGAAAATCATGTATGATTTCTAAATGCTAATTAGTTTGATAGGTTTATGCAGAAAGATACTGACAAAATCTAGACCTGGACCTCCATATTCCTAGCTGTGCGACCACTGTACTCTATAATTTTAAAATGGATGAGGAAAACTGCAGGAGCATCTTAAATTTCAGTTTGGGACCCCCAGATTTCAGGTTGGGACCACTGGATTTCTTGGTGTGGGGTCCCTGGGACCTCCAAAATTTAGACGCCATGAGAAACACTGCTTACCACACCATTATATCGTCACTGTCAACAGGTGAGTATGAGTTTACTTAACTTTATTATGGTGTCTTCACTATTTGCGCACTTTTACATTACCTGAAAGCTATTTAAAAATTTCAATTATTTAATAACTTTATTAAAGTATTATCTGTTCTGGTTAACTTGTATCAAATTTAGGTCATTTGTTCAAGCAAATTACACTACAAAATCACTGGCTACCGATTCTGAGGGCGTCTTCCCTTTTGTGCATTTGGTCGAAAGATTTATTTTGCAACATTTGCTACTGTGCGTTCTATCTGCTTAACATTGCGGCATAGCTCAATTAATGTTGTCAATGGTACCATATGTGAATGGTTGTTTTTGGCAAATATGACGACTGGCTGCATAAAAGTAACTGGTTCATGCTCAAAAGGAAAGAAAATTTTGCGGGAACATGTTAATTCACTAGGCCTATATATTGGTACACATCTTAGTATTTTATGTTTCTGGGAAAACTTTAGTGATAGTTTTGAAAATAGTGCACTAATATGACGCGCTTTCACACATTAAAACTCACTAGCACTATTTTAAATTTAGGTTGGCCAGTAATTAAAGGAATTAAGTGGTGAAATGTTCACTGGTTATAGCTTGAGAAAATTATCTTCAAATAGAAATCACTATGTGCTGGTATCGGTTACGTGACCACATCAAGAGGGGTATGAAAAAGCGACCATTGCAGTGTGCAAGAGAAGGGAGATGCGCATATAGTGAAGACACAGGGATAGTCTTAGTTAGCGTTACTTTGTTTGGCTTTAACACAAGATTTATCTACTTACTGCAATTTACTTAGGTCGTCCTTCTTGCAACTGAGAAACAGTTCACGTTCAGCCATTCTATTTAATAAATGCATCATCAATCATCATCATCATCATCAGCATCATCATCATTTTACGAGGCATAATCCCTTGGCTTGTTATTGCTTCTGGAGCTGTGTTGGTATTGTATTACTAGTGCTTGTACTTTAGTTAGTTACAATTGTTTATTTGTTTGGGCGGCATTATTCATTGTTATTATTCAGGACCCTGGTTGACTTTGGGAGGCGCTGTGGTGCAGATGGGTTATTCCCGTGTCAGCTGTGGTGTGCCACTATGTTCATGGTTACACCCATCTGCGCCTAGCATTTGGGTATATTTCTTGATTGTCTTATATATCTATTAGTTGGCTATGTCATGATCGTATATTATGTCATTTAGGTGCATATCTAGTTTTGATTTAAACATGCTGAGCATGGGTGCCTCGACCACAACAGAAGGAAGTGAGTTCCATGTGTTAATAATTCGGTTTTGGGAAAAAATGCCTACTAATTTCTTTTCTGCTGCATTTATTGCTGAGCTTGAATGTGTGACCTCTAGTATGTGTGTTACTTGATCGGTCAAAGAATGTGTTTTTGTCAATGTTGTAATCATCATGGATAAATATGTATGTTTCAATTAAGTCTCCTCTAAGCCATCTGTATTTTAATAACATGAGGTTCAAAGCCTTTAACCGGTCTGTGTAGCAGTAGTTTCTCAAACGGAGAACAAGTTTAGTGGCTCTGCGCTGGACCCTTTTGATTATACAAGATTGTCTTTTAAAACGAGGCGACTATATGCAGTTACAGAATTCCAAAATTGGTCGGACTAGTGATTTGAATAACAGGGTAAGCATGTTTTCGTCTATGTAATTGAAGGTTCTGTTAATTAAATCAACTATGCTGTTAGCCTTTGATACAGTTGCATTTTTATGGGTATCGAAGGAGAGGTTTTCATCTATAGGTACGCCCAGATCTTTTTCACTTGTGGATGGTATGATTTCAATGGTTTCTGACTGGCATGTAGTGGCTGCCATATATTACTGGGTACTAGGATTGTTTGAACCAAAGTGTATTACATGTGTTTTGTCTGTATTAAAGTGTAGCTGCCAAATCTGAGACCAATTACATATATTATCTATATCTTCTTTCTTCTTTTCGATCGCTGGTATCACACATGGAGAGCCGTTCTCAAGATGAAATCTGTGGTTTTCTGCAGTTCTTCCACAGGCCCATACAGCTTTTCAAGAATAGAGGTTGACAAAGGCCAGATCTCTTCTCTCAGCAGCTGATACGTACTGCAACATTGAAGTATGTGCTCTGTGGTCTGTTCTGCTTCTCCACAAGGACAAGCGGGCGATGTCGTAAGGTGGAACCGCCTGTACATGTGTTGGTTTAGTCTGTTGTGTCCAGTTCTGAGACGAAAAATGGTCACTTGCTCTGGCCTCGAGAGATGATGGTAGGCATCTTCTGATTGAGGTGTTCTATAGAGGGACTTAATGATAGTCTTCATCTCTGTATGGGTAACCATGTTTTCTGTCTGATTCTCTTCTGCACCCACCTTTGCCATCTTGTCTGCTTCCTCATTTCCTTGGACTCCACAGTGTGAGGGGATCCACTGCAGTGCTATCCGAAAGCATTTGATGGTTTGTAGTGCTTCTTCAAGTTGTGGCAGCTTACCTTTGGTGATAGCCTCAAGGACGGAGCGGGCATCAGATAAAAAGACAATCTGTGCAATAGGGTCTGCTGTTCTGCTGATGGTATTAGCTGCATGAACCAGTGCTTCGACTTCAGCTCTGTAGTTTGTGCAGTGTTTGCCTGTCGGTATTGCAGCTGACTCATGTTGTCCGTTTGGATACTGTATGTGCAGTCCGGCACCTCCGCTCCTAATTGCATCTTTGGCTGATCCATCTGTGTAGATCCTTATCCATGTCTCCTGAGGGTACATTTCTTCCAGCATGGCTAGGGTCAGGGCCTTCTTGCTCACATCACTGTGTTCATTTTTGGTTGTGAGATGAGGTACTGTGGTGCGAATAGCTATGCTCTCTAGTTTGTTTTCCCAGGGTGGAGGATCAAGGGTGTGATTTGGATCTTCTATTTGTGCTGGCAACATCTCTTGGTGTTTCCTTTGAAGTGCTTGTGTCTCTTTCACAAAACTTGATCTTTTAAGTCTTCCTGATGACAGCTGTGCTTGCCTGATCTTCATCGGGTGGTTATTGAACGATTTGAACTTTGCAGCTTGGATCAGTGCTTTGCATTCCCTTCCTTTGCTAAGTGGGGGAATGCCTGCTGTCTGCTCCATTTTTTCTATTGGTGTTGATCTCATTCCACCAGTGATGATGCGCAGTGCCTGGTTTTGTACTCTGTCGAGGTTCTGTTGATGAGATTTAGCTGTTGTCATCCATGAGCTGGATCCATACTCAAGGTGTGGTCGTATGGCACCTAGGTAGATGGTCTTGAGGATCCTTTCATTGGCACCCCACTTTGTTCCTGCCAGCTTCCTCATGATGTTTAGCTTTCTTCTGGCCTTTGCCTCTGCATTCTGGATGTGCTCCTTCCATGTTAATCTTCTGTCATATGTGACTCCCAGGTATGTCTGCTGGTCCTCGTATTCGAGTGGAGTACCGCCCAGTGTCAGATTGCCAACCTTGGTTTTGGTGGACAGTGTGAATAGCATGGCTGATGATTTTTCTTTGTTGATGGTAATACACCAGCGATTGGCCCAAGCTGTAATTCTGTCCAAGGCGAGCTGCATTCTGTACGTGGCAGTCGTTGTGTACTCCTCGGTGCACCAGATTACGAGGTCATCTGCCTAGAGGGCTGCTTGGATCCCATTGGGCAGCTCTGCTACAATGTCATTGATGAAGAGTATGAACAGAGTAGGTGATAAAACTCCGCCTTGTGGCACCCCTTGTCTCAGCAATACATTCTGTCCAGATTGTCCATCCACCAGCACCCTAGCTCTGCGATTGTGTAGGTATGACTTGGTCCATCGGAACATGTTGCCACCGATGCCTGTGCGCCGGAGCTTCACGAGGAGGCCATCCTTCCACACCTTGTCAAATGCTTTCTGCAGATCGATAAAGGCAGCTAGCATCACCTTCTTGGCTTGAAAAGTGTCCTCTATGACCTGTGCAAGATGTGTTGTTTGATCTTCTGTGCTCCTGTATCTTCTGAATCCGGCCTGCTCTGAAACTATAATGTTCTCTGACTCCAGGTACCACTGCAACCGCTGGTTGATGATGCTCTCCATGGTCGTGCATATGCAGCTTGTAAGACTGATAGGACGGTAGCTCAGCACTTTCGTCTTGTTCTTTCCTTTTTTCAGAATAGGAGTCATTCTGGCTTCCTTCCAGCACTGAGGAACCGCTCCATTGGTCCAAATGAGATTAAAGATGTCTAGCAACTTGCGAAGAGATGCATTACCAAGGTGTTGGATCATTTCATTCGTAATGCCATCTGGCCCGGGAGATTTCTTCTTTTTCAGTTGGCGGATAGCCTTCTTCAGTTCTGTTAAATTAATGTCAACTTTCATTGCATCGTGAGTGTTGGTGTCTGTTCTTTCCTTTTGCTCTTTTCTAACCTCCCTTTGACGCATTCGTGGTATAGAAATGTTGCTTTCTTTTGCATATGCCTTCGCAAAGGCATCTGCTGCCATCTTTCCTTTCAGTGTTTGTCCATCTTCTTCAAGAGTAATCTTCTCTCCCCTGACACCCTCATCATTGAGTGCTTTAGTCAGTCTCCATAGTTTTGTGGTGTCTCTCTCTAAATTAAACCCTGCCGTCTTTTCCCTCCAGCTTCTTCTTTTGGCCTCCAGCTTGGTCTTTAGATACCTGGCTTTAGTTTGTTGTAGCGTGAAGTGGTTTTCACGACAGGGATTACCCTCTGCATCTTCTCTGGCCTTGTCTAGTTTATCATGTGCTGCTTGCAGTTCTGTTGTCCAGTAGGGGCGGTAGTTTTTCCTGAACCCTCGAGGAATCGCTTCATTGGCAGCCTTGAGGATACTTGAATTAAATTCCTTGACCACATTGTTGATGTTTCTCCCTTCTACTGCTATATTATGGGTAAGCGCATTGGAACGAATGCCGAACAGACTCCAATTTGCCTTTTTGTAGTTCCACCTTGGATGTTGAGGTGAACTGGTCGAAATACTTCCAGAAAGAGAGAGGAGGACTGGGCGGTGGTCGCTTCCTCCTAACTGCGATCCGACCACTCTACTGAGGTTTCTGTGAATGTCTTCTGTACAAAATGCCAAGTCCGGCGTTGTTGTCGAGTGCCATCGGCGCGAGTAGAAGGTAGGCTGATCTGTGGGATCGTTGACAAGTAAAAGGTGCTTTTCATCTTGCCATGCTTCAATGTCTTCTCCTCGTTTATCAAGTGTTCTGTATCCCCAGCTCTGGGACTGGCTATTAAAGTCTCCCGCAATGAGGAAGTGGCAGTCCGGGACCTGGATTGTGTCAAGTGAGAGATTCTTGTCATTAGGGCAGTAATAATTGACAATTTCAATCACAGAGTTGCTGGTTGTTACCTTGATCTTGATATATTCTGCCTCTTCCATAAAGGTTTTGATCTGGCTGGCGTTCACGCTGTTTCGGACCAAGGTCATCACCCCACCTTTCTTTCTTCCTCTTCGATCACACCGGAAAATCTGGTAACCTCTGATCTTAAATGGTTTTCCTTCTTGCAGGTGTGTCTCTTGAATGCAGCAGATATCAATGTTGTTTTCGTACAGGAACTGTTCGAGCTCTGATTTCTTGTTGGTAACCCCTTCTGCATTCCAGTGCATGATGTTGATACTGGGGTTCTCTTTGGGTTTGGTCTTCTCTTTCCGTTGGCCAGTAGCTCTCCATCCTCGTCCCCTGGCTCCACAAGACGAGTTGATGGGACCTCCAGTAGCTGAGGGCGGGCTCCTTCGAGGCATGGAGCCCGGCGCTGCACCTGCCTGGCGGATCCTCACAGGGCGAGCACCATTTCGATTGATTCGATCTCCAAGTGTAATTTCATTAGCGTTGTGCATAATGCTCTGGTTAGCCCCTCCAAATGTCTGGATTGACACCCAGTGGGTTACACCCCTGCGCCACGTTGAGGCCGAGCATATAGTCTTAAACAGGGGTATTATCTATATTGTTTTGAATGTTCATGATGTTAGGGTTAAACAAAACTCAGAAGCCATGGTATAGGGAACAATCTAGCAAAATGGATAGGAAACTACCTATGTAATAGAAGACAGAGAGTAAGGATCAATGATGCAACATCAGGCTGGATAGAAGTGACAAGTGGTGTGCTACAGGGAAGTGTCCTGGGACCTATTCTCTTTCTGATATTGTAGCTCGTGGAGGTACGAGTTGGTCCGCCATGTTGTTCCGTTCCATCGCACCACAAGTGCACGATATGCAGGAGGGCTGGTTAGCTGCGGATCTCTGGGTTGAGGATCCTGTATCGCGTCTCTCCGGTACAAAGACCGACTTCTAGAGCCGGTGGAACACTGATGTTCCAGTGGGGCCGGGAGACCATTACCGCTGAGATTGAACCACATGGTATCATCCCAACTATTCGTGTTACCAGTATATCTGTACATTCTGATTTAGAGCAATGGATAAGATGTTAATAATTAAACAGTCACAAATTTAATAAGTACTATACAAACAATATCACTCATTTGATAGTAAATGAGCTCAGTAATACACAACCTCAAGCCATCCGATGTTCTTTCCACATGGGTCCGCTGGAGGTACCACAGAGATCCTTGAATCCACAGAGGTATCCCCGCAAGAGAGATCTGCAACGAAATCACTAGATAGTTTAATATAATATATTTATATAGTATACCCCTAACACACACAAAGAGGATATTCTTGCTGCTGTAAGTGCCTCATGTGGGCCGCCATCACAGGAAAATGCTTTCAATGCCGAAGCGGAGGAAAAAAGTTGGTAAAAAGGGCCACTCTTTTGTTCAACAGAAAATACTAAGTGCTGAAAATCCTAGTGAAGCTACAGTTAAGGTGTTGCACACTGGTTTATGTGAAGATGGAATGAACAATTTCCGAAGAATTCCCAGGTCACTGTCTTATGTAGTTCCAAAGTCACTGCATTGGTAGTTGCTGCTTTATTTATGTGGCCCTTCTGCTACATCCTAACCTACCAATTGGTTGTTAGTAATGAGAACACTCTTTGGCCGCAAGTGGTAGAGATTACGACCTAACTTTAGGTATGTTTATCCATTGGCCGCAGATGCTCGGCTTCCCGTAAGTTGCCCCACATAGCATCTACTGCCAAGGATAGCATGCATACATGTTATGGAGTAAGGCTCCTGAATCAAATAATGATCTGGTTACCTGGCCCTACAACCACATATAACATTACCAGGACAAGCAATATTAGAAAGTACCATGTCATTTATGGTGGAGATGGAAAGACGGATATCCACCGCTAGCACCCTTCCTATGAGGGCGTAATGCTTTCTAAGACCTCAGCCAGACACTACAACGAATTGGATAGAGATCCGTATCTCATCCGTCACCGCATGCTACGGAGTTAACATTTGACCTGTCGTTAGGGTTACATTCAATGATGCCCAGAGATGCGCTACAGGCCGGTATTACAACATTTTTTATTAATAATTATTATTTCGCAGAGCTTCGTACATTGGCGGGGGTATCTAACTAACAAGTATCCAAAGATACGGTGGAGATGTATGTAGATCAACACTTTAACTATCACCGCTCGGAAACCACGCACTAAACCCACTAAGGTTCGTTCCTCCCCTCTTTTGGTAGACATTCAGGTGATGACCACGGGTTACTGAATCATGTTGCATCTGAAATAGGGAGGTAGCGTAAATTCCAGTTAACATTTTCTATGTCTCTATCATATCTCCCCTTGCTCGCATGTATATCATGGTCGGTAGGCCCAATGTTTTCAACCATTCAGTGTATGTGAGGGCTTTGAGGGATGGTACTAGCTTGGTCGCTCTCCGCTGAACACCTTCTATGGCATTAATATGTTTTTTTCAGATATGGGAACCATACTGCATTAGCGTACTCAAGGTGTGGCCAAACCAGTGGCTTATATAGTAGCTTGAAATTTTCCTGTTCCAGGTAAGCAAATGTCCTACGGATGATGCCCATGATTTTATTAGCTTTGTTAACCTTTTCAAAAATATGGCTGTCAAATATCAGTTTCGAATCTATAATGACGCCTATATCGTTTTCCTCTGTGACATGTTCAAGGGGTGTCTTGTCTCCATTTTCAGATTTCATCCAGTAGTCATATGAATCTGATTCTGTCCTGGATAATGTCATTACCTTGCATTTCATTGAGTGAAATTTAATTAACAATACTTCTGACCATGTCTGTAGGTTTGTTAAATCTGTTTGCAGTTTATCACAGTCCTCCTGGTCCTTGATTTGGCGTGATAACTTGGTGTCGTCTGCAAACATATACACATCTGAATCAACGACATTTGGCAGACCATTTATATAGATAACAAATAGTAAGGGACCTAGCACACTTCCTTGGGGGAATACCGCTTGTAACATCTGACTGCATTGATGTTACAATGTTGACCCGGAACTGCTGTTTGCGGTTTCTCAGGAAATCGTCTGTCCATCCTAGGACCTGGCCAAATATGCCGCAAGCTTCTACTTTCCCAATTAGTCGTTGTCGAAGGCCTTTTGAAAGTCCATATATATATATATACTGTGTCTACCACACCTCCATTGTCCATAATCTCTGTCCAGGTGGTGTCCAAGACTTGCAACAACTTGAGGCCAGTTGAGCGACCACTAATGAATCCGTTTTGCTTGGGGCTGAAGAGTAAGTTTACTTTCAAGTGTCTTTGTATCTCGTCTCTTACAATGAATTCCATTACTTTGAATACAATGCTTGTGAGGCTGACGGGACGATAATTTGAGGGGCTTTCTCTGCTTCCTTTTTTAAATATTGCAGAGATGGTTGCAAGAGTCTACGGAGGTCTTAAATATGATGGATAGTGGCTTACTAATGACCGGACGTAGCTTTCTCAGTTCTCTAGGGTGCAGATTGTCAGGTCCCGGAGATTTAGTTATGTCAAGGTTTCCTAATTTCTTCCTCACCATTTCCTCTGATATCACAATATATGAGAATGGCTCTTGTACCACTGCTGGGTGAATTCTCGGAATTTCACCCTCTGTCTCTACTGTGAAAACTGAAGAAAAGTGATCTGCCAGAGCATCTGCCTTTTCCACATCCGTTTCTGTAAGAGCGCCAGTGTCTGGGTCTATTAAATTTTCTCTGTCAACCCTCATTTTTGTCTTGCTGTTTGGGGTTGCTTTTGATTTGCTTAGCTATATCTTTTTCAATTTGTCTCTGTTTTGGTCTGGTTAAATTTCTTACTTTGTTTCTTGATCTGCAGTAAGTCTTATAGTCATTTTGGTCATGTGTCCTCATATAGCGCTTCCATAGTCGGTGCTTTTCTGAAATTTTACATTGTGATGGTGTGTCAATTGGGGTTCTGTTGTCCCCACATGGTTTACTTTCAATGAGTTTACTTGGAATGCATTGACTGATTGCTGTATTTACTTTGTCCATAAAACCTCCCATTGAGTCGTCACATCTAGTTCTGACAGCTTTTCTTCCCAGTTGATATTCAGCATCTGCTTCATTTTTTCATAATCACCTCTGTCGAAATGTGTTTTTATGCGACCCATGATGTCTACGGACGCATAGCATTTATAATCAAATTAGATGCATGAATGGTCACTCTTCCCAAGAGGGCTAAGCATAGTATACTCCTCCAGCATATTATCCTCGTTTGTGAACACCAAGTCTAACAAGCTTGGCTTGTCAGCACCTCGTGCCCTTGTGTCGTCCATTATATGTTGGAGTAACTAATTTCTTTTACAGCATTCAATAAAGTAGTTAGCATCACTTGTTGGGTTGTCAGTGGCTGTCACATGCTTTTGCCAATCTATCTCGGGCCAATTGAAGTCGCCAAGTAGTAAAAGATGGCTGTAGTTTTGGTTTGATATTTTGTCAATGAGATCATTTAACATTTTGTTGTTTTCAGTATCACTGTTTGGGCTTCTAATACGCATCCAACTAAGAGTTTATCCTTTTTTGCCAGTTTTATATCAATCCATATAGATTCAGGGAAGCTTGAGTCTGCTTCGACTTGCATTGCATCTGGATCATTATGTACATATATTACAATTCCTCGTTCCGCTTTTGAGGAGAAATTTACGGAAAACAGTTCGTAATTATTTATTTGTAAAAGTGCAGCTTCGGTTGGGTATCTGCCGTTCTTTGGTGTAACTTCTGTAATAGCAATAATCATTGGCTGTGTTGAGCAGTTGCTTACTAGCAATTTTAGCTCATTCATTTTGTTCGTGAGTGTATCTGTGTTTGTGTAAAGTATTGGTATGTAATCCTGTTTGTGCTCTATTCTTTTCACTGTTGCCGCATTACCTGGTAATTGGCTAGCACCCAGAATTGCTGTATTAGTTGTACTACCTGTATTATTTACATAATATTGTGTATTAGCTTGTGATAATTGTGTTTGTTTGTTTGCAGTATAGGCTTCTGTCGTGAGCTGTTGTGTGCCGCCCACGACAGCGCTGTTTTCTGGTAATAGTTGTGGGTGAGTGGTTGTGATTATGTTTGGCATACTATTTGGTTCTGTGTCTTCATGAGATCTTGTTTCAGTGCCGTTACTTTTGCTTGTAGTCGTGAGCTGCTGTGTGCCACCTACGACATCTAGTCTTACACTGATACACTGGCTGTGGTTGCTTTTTTGTAATGTTGTATTGTATGCTTTCCAAATTCGTGTCCTGGAGTCTCGCTTCCTTATTTGTATTTGCGCTTCCTGCTGTTTGCTGCTGTATGCTGCCGACAAAATTGTAGTTGGTAGGAGTAATATATGTGGCATGCGGATGTGTATCTAGACACACTTTATTTACAGAACTATGTAAATTTTCTAATGGTTGGCTTTTTTAGTTTTTTGAGGCAGTATCCCCTGGTCTGTCGGTTGCAACAGGCCTGTTGATTATTCCGCTTCTCCCTATTACCATGTCCTCTCCATTTTCCCATCTGCTTTTCATTTCGCGTCTCAGTGCATAGTCTGCTTCTCTCTCCATCTTGGTTAAATCAGGTGCAATAAACACAGACCTAAATTCAGGTGAGTTGCTGTGCCTTAGGTTTTTTGCATTTTGCAAGATTTTCCTGCGAATTTCTGGGTCATTCAGTATGATTCTGTTTGGCCTGGCCTTGTCCTCGTGTTTTCCACCTAGTCTTGTTATCTAGGTTACATTCTGCGCTATATCTACACTGTCTTTTTCCCCTATTACCTGAGATATAGCACTCTTCTTCTCACTCTCCTGTCTGTCATTTGAACTATCGCGTACACATTCAGGCAGGCCCCTGATCATGAGGTTGCCTTTTCCTTAGCTCTTGCTGTTTGCTGTCAGTTATACATTCGTTCACAATTTCCTTGATAGATCGGTCATCACTTCCAAGTTTTGTCTTAATTTTCTCTACATCACTCTTGACAACCTCTAGTTCCTTTTCTGTTTTTTCTTGCCGGATCTCCATCGCTGTTGTCTTTATCAATAGGTTTTTAACTCCGGGCATGGCTTTTTTGCACCCTGGACAGAACCACATGAAACATTCTAGGATGGCTTTTTGTTGATTTATCGACTCGTACAGATCTTCTGGTATGTGTGCACATGTTAGACATAGCCACCGCTGACAAAAATCACAGTACATCGATTTACTGGTATCATCTAGTTCTGTAGGGCATATTGAACAGACTAGTGTTGTTGCTGATGTATTTTGTTGGTCATTAGCTGGTGTTTGAGGTGTGTCTAGTACACCCTTTGGTGTCTTCCTGCCTTGCCTGTTTGGTCTCAGTCCCTGAGGCGTTTTGGGAGGCATGCTGGCTGTATTCAAACACTACTGAATTTAGACCACAGCGTGAGCTGCTGTGTGCAGCCTACTCTGTGGTCTTATAAATAAACATCTAATTGTACAGTACAGATTATTTAGTAAATTGTGCAGTTGTTAAGCCCTGTCGTGAGCTGCTGTGTGCCGCCTACGACAGGCGTAATAGTCCAACGTATTGCAAATGTGTAAAAAGTACTCCCCCCTCTAGTGCTTTGTCCTCTTGAAATTCCAAGTTCCATCTGATTCGGATTCTGTCTGTGAATTTTCAGTTGACAAGGCAGTCTCCTTCTCAATCATAAATTTGAAGGAATTTGCTATCTTGTCAAATACTATTTTTCTTAGTTTCTTATCAAGATTGACGCCATCGTATAGTTGTGAATAATCTCTCTGTGTGTTATTTTTATTGTACCTTTTCCTCTTCAATCCCCTTCCGTAGTTCTTAATGGTATTCTTTAGTACTTCTTTGTGTAGATTGATACTAACGACTCCCTTTGATCTTGAGGAAGATAGGAAATATTCATTTACTTCAGACACATCCTTCTCAAGCTCTGTCTGTCGTTGCTGTAGGGCATCTAAAGTGAATAGGCTATATACCAGTATCCATTTTTTAAAGTTAAACTGAAGGGCTCTCTGTAGACAGGACGGAATGACTGTCCCAATAATAAGCTTGATTTCCCTCTGCTTTGTGTAGCGATAAACTTCGTCTATAGTTTGCTTGATTTTTTGGACTCTGGTTGACGTTCGTAACATATTTGATATTCCTCATGGTGATATAATTTGGTTGTAAAGCTGCAGATCGTGCCTATGAAAATAACGGTGGTCCTATTGAAAGGACAGTCATGTCTTGCTTGACTTACTTCTTCTTTCAGTTTTTTGTATAGGTCATCAAATGTTGCACCGCCGATGCTAATTTCTCTGATAATTATGTTGGTAGATATGTCGATGTAATTATTTCTAATGTGGTCACTGATCCCTTTTCCTCTCGAGATTCTAAAGATCAGCACGCATTGAGGCATTTGGATAGTGAAATAGCTTATGTAGCGTTGGACAGATACATGTAGTGGTCTACAGAAGCTTGATTTATAAATACATATTACAAATAATGCGAGTCCACTGGCTAATTTGTCAACAGCATGAGCTGCTGTGTGCTGCCTACTCTGTTGACAATTTAATATTAATACTGATTTGCGTGAGCTGCTGTGTGCCGCCTACTTAGACTGAACAAGCCATACTAAAACAAAACACTCTGAGACAATAACAAGCCAATTGCTTATGCCTCGTAAAATGATGATGATGATGATGATGATGATGATGATGATGATGATGATGATGGGTTACCAAACAGTTATTATTGTTATGTTCGTATAATCCTCCTCATGATAGGCATACCCACCGTAGTGGTGATAGTTAAAAACAGATAATAACCAAACGAAAATAGAATAAAAGCAAGTAATAAACAAGGGAAAATTAAATAAACAAGTGCAGAATAAAACAACAGCCTAAAACTAGGTAGAGTAGTTGGACAAGAGCAGTACAGAATAAAACAACAAACCAAACTAGGTAGAGTGGTTGAACAAGAGCAATATAAAATTCGAACATTAAGACGCATTAATATCTAAGAATTTATCATAAGTTTAAAACATATTTGAGTTGAAATAAAGTATAAAAGTACTATTTGATGCTTTGGTTTCGATTTTAACACAACACGGAAAGGTTTAGATGTCCAAAAAGAAATCCAGTATTAGTTGGTTGATTTATCACAAGTTTATTTTGGTACTAAAAATAAGATCGTCAATTTCATCTGCTACAGCGGGTAGTGCCTAGAAAACCATAGGTGAACCACATGAGATGTCATACGTTCCCCTCGGACCAGGCATCCCAAGCACCTAGTAATTCAACACAACACTCACAGATGCATTGTTAAATCTATTGTGAGAACCATTATAGGCATAGGCTAATCATCCTGATAGAGTGTTGAGAATATGAACTCTGCCACAATGTATGTTGTAACAGAGTTGTCTGCTGAGTAGTTCAACATTATACAGAAGGTCAGAATTATACGGTAGTATCCCACAGGTGGGCAATGCAGTACAGTCTATAATAAGTTGAGTAAGTAGGATAAGGTCACTACTAAAGATGTCCCAGTGATGGGAACCACAGCATTCGGTCACTACAGCGTTTATACCTTGTAAACTGTGTTTCCTATAGTTATGCAGAGCACCACATTGGATAAGGATGTGGGTATAGTCTTCGATTGCAATCTGACATAAAGGACAGGTTGGTTCGACTTTGTTCTGATTAAATTTGCTTAGCTTTGACTGTACAATATATGTTCCAGTTAAAAAGCGAGCTTTAATGGCTGCCCTCTTTACATCTTTGACATTGTGGTCAGTGCTACTAACAGATAAATGTTGACGGCAAATTGAAAGATCACCCGTATTACAGTATGCCAATGTGCTTTTGTACTCGCAGTCGCTCAATAGTGTTTGAGTCCAGAAAGTATTGATTGCTGATTTGACAATAGACTTCCAATTCTCCTTTGTTGGCACAGCAGCATATATCAGTTTATCGATGTTTGGGAGATCACATTTTTGAACCAGATGTTTGATTTTAATGAACCATCTGTTAGAATCATCTTCCTTCATTATCTGCTGTCTTATCATAATGTTGGTTAGCGCTCTGTTGTTGCTTCTCAATATGCTGCCCAGTAGTGACAGCTGCCTACTATGTAGTTCGGCCATGATTGGTCTAACACCAAGCAATAAGTAGATAATGCCCTTTGCCGTTCTAGTGGGCAATGACTGAATCTTCCGAAGCATACTGAGATGAAAGGTTTCCAGCTGGCTTAGATGCTGTTTTTGAAGAGTAAATATCTCCAGTCCATAGATTAGACGTGGCATAACATATGTTGTTAGAATGCTAGAGCAGATTTACACCCTTCTGCGCCTAGAATTTGGGTATATTTCTAGATTGTCTTATTATTATATATCTATTAGTTGGTTATGTCATGATCGTATATTATGTCATTTAGGTGCATATCTAGTTTTGATTTAAATGCGCTGAGCGTTGGTGCCTCGACCACAAAGGAAGGGAGTGAGTTCCATGTGTTAATAATTCGGTTTGGGGAAAAATGCCTACGAATTTCTTTTCTGCTGAGTTTAGTGTTGAGCTTGAATATGTGACCTCATGATATTCGCTCTTCTATATTTAGCTTAACCTCTCTCTTTGTTGCACGAATGAGGCCCAAGTCGGTAGCCTGAGATGAGACAGAAAGCTCACGATCTCCCAACTTCCAATCTGACAACATTACAGAGTGTCTTTTTGGTAGTGTGTTATATAAAATATTGTCCGCAAAGCGGACAGGGCATGTTACGGAATCGGGTAGATCGTTTATGAACAAAAGGCAGATGGATATTGCATATGGCCTGTCAGACTCGCAAGTACAGATGTTGTGAGAGTTGAGGCTAGCTGTGAGAGTGAGTTTGTCAGCAGGTATTGGAGCTTATTTGGCAGTTACCTTGAAGGTGAAAATCCAAGTGTCGGAATTTACACACCAAGAATAAAATAAATATTCGAACCTAAAAACTTAAAACGTATATTTTAATAGATGTTTGCTGTTTAGAGCTACGGAATGTCTTTTATTAAGACATTTTTAAATTGATGTTCATGGCAACTACTTCACTCATATACCGTCTGATTAAATTAAATCACATGTTACCGGTTTTCGTTTATTAAAAAATATTCAATACCTACTACCTAGACTGAGTATACATCTCCATCTCTACCAGCAAAGTATTGGGAAGGGAGGCTATGTATAGGCTATTCAATGTGCAAACTTTCGTGAAATATCATATCATATATCAATTTCGGCTGTATGGGTAATGATGATTGTGAACAAATCGGAAAGTTGGGAAATTCAACAAATTAATCTCATCAATAATTAATGGCCTCATCCATTGATAAATGGAAACAAGTGGACATTTTTATTCTCGACTTTGAAAGGCTTTTGATACTGTTCCACATGAAATCTAAATTGCACAAATATGGTGTGTCAAAAAATATACTAAATTAAATTGACTCATTCTTAACAGGTCAATCCAGAGGTGCTTTTTCTTGCCATGGTTTTTTGTTGTAGGTATATACTGTTCTTTCATTGAACACAGTGAAAGAACAGTATATACCTGCAACAAAAACCATGGCAAGAAAAAGCACCTCTGGATTGATCGGGCGGCAACAGATTCACTCAATAGCAAAAAGCGTGCATACAAAAGATACAATGAAACTAAGAAAACTACAGATTACACACTACAAAATTGCTAGAAACAAAGCAACAGCATGCATCAGAAAATCAAAACAGACATTTGAACGTAAAGTGGCAACTGAAAGTAAGAAAAATCCTAAAGCCTTTTGGAACTATGTCAAGAGTAAAACAGTTCTACGTGAATCAATTGGCAAGCTACGTAACCCTGCAAACGACACCATGACCACAGATGATACAGAAAAAGCAAACATTCTCAACACATTTTTCTCAAACATGTTCACTCCAGAAAATCTTCTTTCTACACCAATCATTAACCCCAGAAACAATGGTACCATACTAAAAGACATATTAATAACACCTATTGCCATCGAAAATAAACTAAAAGGACTCAACCCCAACAAAAGCAATGGCCCGGATGAAATACCAGTGAGAATACTAAAAGAAGCTGCTAAAGAAATTAGTACACCACTATGCATAATTTTCAACAAGTCTCTTGAAGAAGGCATTTTACCCGACATCTGGAAAATGGCAAATGTATGCTGCATACACAAAAAAGGCTCCAAGAATGACCCAAGCAACTACAGACCAATCAGTCTCACTTCTACATTATGCAAGGTCCTAGAATCTTTTATAAGAGACAGTATTGTAAATTTCATGGAAACGGCTAATCTATTTACCAAATGTCAGCATGGATTTAGACGTAAAAGATCATGTAAAACTCAACTACTAGAATACCTGGAGGATTTAACAGCCATGCTTGACTCAAACGAACCTGTCGATGCAATATATTTAGACTTCAAAAGCTTTCGATACTGTGCCACACCAACGACTCCAAACAAAACTGAGAAGCTATGGTATTGGCAAAAATTTAGTAAAATGGATAGGGAACTACTTAAGCAACAGGAGCCAGAGAGTTAGAATTAATGATGCATCATCGGACTGGATTGAGTTGACCAGCGGTGTGCCACAAGGAAGTGTTCTAGGACCTATACTTTTTCTGATATATATAAATGACCTACCTACCTGATCGATTAACCTGCCACTGCAAAATATTTGCAGATGATACAAAGATGTACGGCAAGCCAGCTACCAGTCAGATTCAGGAAAACATAAATAAAGTATGTAAATGGTCGCAGACATGGCAACTATCTTTCAACACAGACAAAACGCATGTCATGCACTTCGGCAGAAATAACCCTCAAACCAAATACTATATGACAGATACACCTGATCCACATCCTGTATCAACATCAGATGTAGAAAAAGATTTGGGGGTTCATGTCGACAGAAACCTCTCTTTTGACATACATATAGGGAACATTGTATCCAAGGCAAACAGTACAATAGGACTAATCAAGAGAACATTTACCAACATTGATCAATCTACTTTCACGCTACTATACAAATCACTTGTGCGACCCATTCTTGAATACTGCAACTCAGCATGGTCTCAAAGACTGAAAAGGCAATCGCAGCTATTAGAAAGAGTACAACGCAGAGCAACAAAACTTGTCCCACAAATCAGAGAGTATAGCTACACAGAAAGACTTGAAGCCCTAAATCTAATGTCACTGAAATATAGACGGTTTCGTGGAGATTTGATTGAAACATTCAAACTCATCAAAGATCTATATAATATTGATAAGAACTACTTTTTCGAACTGTCCGATGTTACACGGACCAGAGGTCATAGGCTCAAGCTCAACATAAAACGTAGCAGCAAAGATATTCGGAAGCACTCCTTCGCAAATAGAGTGGCACCACATTGGAATTCACTGCCAACAACAATAGTCGAAGCAACCACAGTCGAAATATTCAAGGGCAAACTAGACATCTTTTTCAAAGAAAGAATATTTGAATTCGACTGAACACAATTAATTGTGGTGTGGCTTTGGACGTTGCTGTTACACATATGCTTATACAACATATGTGAGCCGTCAATTCCCAAAGTCATAATACAATTATTACATCACAGTGGACTAATCTTGAAACAGCCTGTGCATCTACATGAACATGCACACATGAAGATAGCTACACGTGTTGTATCCAGACCAGGGTTGCCTGCCCTACCAGTTTAGCACTGAGGCAATAACAAGCCAATGGCTTATGCCTTGTAAATTGATGATGATGATGAGGTCACAAACAGTGTAGTAGTCAATGGTGCCAAATCAAACATTGCTGACATTGTTTCTGGAGTACCTCAAGGAACCCTTCTAGGCCCGTTACCGTTTTCAGTCCACATAAATGATATAATCCAGGACATTTCATCAAAGATCAGGCTATTCGCTGATGATTGCGTATGCTACCGGGAAATTGATGACCCCAAGGACTCTGAGGCACTTCAACAAGAAATAAACATGTTAGGTAACTGGGCTACCACTTGGGGAATGCGCTTCCAACTAGTAAAATGCGACATGATGAGCCTAACCAGAAAAAAAAACCCCATCAAATTCGACTACATGCTAAAAGGAATGAGTCTAAGTTTTGTTTCATCAGTAAAGTACTTGGGCGTCAGTCAACATCACCAATGAGCTAAGCTGGAACAAACACATCACTGAGATCTGCAGCAAATCATACAGAACCGTAGGCCTATTGCAGAGAAATTTATCATTCTGTTCCCAAGAAATCAGACTTCAAGCATACATGGGACTGATTAGACCGGTTCTGGAGTATGCAAGTACAGTTTGGGACCCTCGTCAGATAACTCTTCAGGACATTCTAGAAAATGTGCAAAAACGTGCAGCTAGATTTATCACCTCAAACTATTGCTACGAACCAGGCAGTATCACAAATATAATGGAAATGCTAAAACTCCCACTGTTGTCAGACAGAAGGAAACAAAACCACCTTATCTTGTTCTACAAAGGTCTACAGCAACAAGCAAAGATATCATTAGACAGTCTACCGACTCCAATTCGGAAACCCAAAACATGTACAACAGCCACTTCAACCAAATTTACGCAAGAACTGACGTCTTTAAATTGAGCTTTATTCCCAGTACGATTAGGGATTGGAACAAACTATCACAGGATCTTCTAAGCAGTTCAGAAAACTCTGCAAATCCTACAAATAAATTTACCGAATTAATTAGAGGCCAAAAAAAATGTTTAAACCTGCTACTTGACAAATGCACTGCGAAAATAATGTCCTTTGGATGTTTCGCCATAACTAATCAAGATCAAGGCCATTGGCGAGCCTAAGTTATAAGCCTACCTCCATCCTCCATCACTCAGGTAGGCTTATGAGCGCTGTGTGTTAAAAATACGGGAGACATTTCAAACAGCTCGCTCACCCATTTAGCACCAGATATGTCACGATTAATGGCTATGAATAGGTGTCCCGCACTCCCTTCTACATATCTACAACAATTAGAATCAAAATTAGTTAAAAATAAAATAACATACATCAGTTTACCTTTCTAAGCGAAGTACAGCAAAGCCAAATGTAAACAGTTGTCATTTTTCTTACTTTTGTGGTGGAAGGTCCTACCCTTGGCGTGAGTACCTGTGTTGTGGAACTCTTGATAGAGCTCAGAGATGTTCAATATTCAAGATTCAAAATTATATTATTATTATTATTATTATTATTATTATTATAACACGAAAATCATGACAGTCGAGATAGGAATCATCTGACTTCGAATTTATAAATACCGATATGCTAGGTCCTAAATACGTGACAGGTCCAGCGAGGCTGGCGTAGGCTTGCGCGATTTTTGATTTGGAACATCGCGATCGATTTTATGAAAAAAATAGCGATTTTCGATTAAATCGTAGGTCCAAATTCCCAAAAGTATAAACCGGGTTAACGTGACTCGTTTCTAGAAAGTTTAAATATATCATACAAAAATAGCACGAAATTAGAACACATGATGATGTTCATGCGACGAATTCTTACCATCCTACGTCTATGCTTAATCCATATCTTATATCCATCATCGCGGGCGTGAAATTATTAATTGGGACCGCCTAAATATTGCGTATAGTGTAATAAACATTATTTAATTCATCAAAATTTGAGATAAAATGTCGAAGAGAAAAAAATATAAATTACGTGATGCTTCCGCTTATAGCCTCCCTTTGTAGGACGAGTTTAGGTAATTACTGGAGTAACGCGAAGACGCTAATATTAGTAGCGCGGGAGATACTGCACAATTCACATACATAGGACGGTAGCTTTGAGTAGGTACTAGTGTAACGGCGTACACTCGTCCTATAGTGCAGTTTATAGTTGCTTTCAGAATGTACGATTTACATTTAAGAGTAATCAACAGAACGCACAGTTCAAAATCAAACAATCTGGAATGCTGTTGCTTTATTTTCTTTAATTTAACATGACAACCGAATCAAAAAGGAAAAATTATTAGACCGCCTGAAATTGCTAACTCTAGAATTAAACAGAATTATGTTCACTGATTGCCTAACACTCTGAAACTGTATATACTTGACATTTCACAACAGACTCGGGGTCTGCAGCGAAAGAAAGAAAATTATATGGCGATTCGCCGGAGTAACTAGCTGGTTTTCTCAATGACAAAGGTGTTACCTCACTATTGTTAGCTTGTTTATTGTAGCGCTTTGTGTTGTGATTTGTAATTATTCGACACATGCATGGCACGGCGGGATATACAGACAATGAACACAGGCGTGAATCGATTATAAGTGTACTCATGTACTGATATAATGTGACGGAAAAGTACACGCTTCAGATTTTGTAAAAACGTGAAATTTTTGACGATTTTCCGATCTTTCCTCAATTACATCCTAAAAATCGCGATTTAAAAAATAAATCGAACTTCACGATTAAATCAAAAAATCGCGCAAGCCTAGGCTGGCGTTCCCGAAAGAATAATGACTGCTCTCCAGAGCTAACCATGATCTTTGACCTTAAAATAGCTAGCGATCTTTCACAATTGTTTTCAATTAGAGGATGTTTAGAGCATTTATTTCATGCTTGTACGTTGAATTGAATGCAATATCAGGTAATTATTTAATCGGAAATACTCAAATATAGGTAAATAATGTTAGTCCTCAGCTAGAAGGCGCAGTGTGATCCATGCACTTTCAGCAGAGAGGGACCGATTTATTGTCTCCAGAGAGGGTCTGCGTCTACTGCCAAGAGCAGAGTTTATGTCAAAGATTCAATCTGAGATATCCCGGCAAACCGATCGTTATACCGAAACTAAGTAGGTTTGATCGTGATGCCAGTGTCTGGTGCCCAGTCCGTGCTTTGACTAAGTACAAAACGGACAGACTCGTTACGGTCGAATGATAGACATCTGTGGATCTGCCATATGGCGCCGCATCCGTGGATTCTATCTCTCGTTGGGTAGTCGAATGCATTCAGACTACCCGTGAGATTACGACTGGGCACCAAGTGCAATGCGCAAGGGCACGATGTTAGAAGAATAGCCGCCTCTTCCGCCCTTTTACAATGGTGTTCCGTTTAAGGACATCATGGCTGTTGCACAATGGCACTGTGAGTCCTCTTTCACGGATTACTATATGAGGGATGTGTCAGACTTCGCCAATCCACTCGCTTTAGCTGTTTGGAGACGATAGCTATATGACCACACTGCTCTTCTTCCTTTTTTGGCATTTGTAAGAAAGAATTAAGAAGCAGACATAGTCGAGCAAGAGGATATCAACCAGATTGTGTCACTGATGGCCGGACAAGTGAATGGTTGGAGGCTCCAGGTCTGAAATCCAAATATCATGAGGTAATTCGGGATTGAGAGTGTTTTGTATTATGTCTATATATCATGATCATTCATCTTATATATTCATGCTCATTCCCAGGCTAATATATGCAAAGAGCAGTTAACCCTCTTGGCATATTTGTGTTTTCAGGCGAGGTGCATGTTCGTGAGTTCTCTCCCCTTTCTTAGGAGAAAAAAGGGGTGGGGGTGGGGCCAGTGATGCGAATGTGATTCGGTTCCGTTAACTTGATGGTCCTTTTAGGTCTCCATTAGTCAAGTTTAAGTCTAGCTCTTTCTCCAAGGGGCAAAAGTAGCAGTTATGGCTTGCCCCTTCCCACCAGGTTACTGACCAAATCTGGTGTATATCAGAAGTAATAGAATGGTGAGTATTGATCGAAGGAGAATGAAGGAAATTTCAATTTCCCTTTCGCCGAGATCTAACAATACTCACCCAGGGTTCGTACGGGTCATGGAAATCCTGGAAAGTCATGGAATTTGAAAATCTAGATTCCAGGCCTGGAAAAGTCATGGAAATTTGTCATTTTGATAAAAGTCATGGAAAAGTCATGGAAAATGATAATCTCCCTAAATAAAAAATAAAATCTGATGGCATACAAATGTAAGATGAGGAAATAAAGTTCAGAAATACACATTTTATTTCTTTGTCTGTGATCACATGATTTCATTCATTATCATAAAATGATCCAAAACAACGTAAGAATTAAAATGAGGTTAAATCGCTTATGTTGGAAGGCCAAATTAAACTCTTGTGATTGGAGGCATTCCACTGAACTACGTATATATCTGGACCGGAAATAAAATAAAAACAGGTTTGTAACGCCGCGAATGCCAATATCCCAAATTAATAAATATGTACAGAAGATGTGTTTAAAACAATTTGAGCAATAAATTCACTATTTCCTACTCAGCGTATGCATTCTGCAGTATATTTATTGGTGAGATTTTTGTTCATTTGGGCGATTTCGTCCCGGCCGAATTGGTTACATTATGATAATTTGATGGCGATGATATCTCGCTCAAACTAGCATATTGGGATTCCCCATGATATTGAATGTATTTCTCGCTCAAAGATGGTTTTATGCGTTCTTATAAAGTATGAAATAAACTTGTTAATATTAATAAAAATAACCAGATATTTAGCCGAAAAGGATTATTATTATTTTGAATCTAGGGGCAAAGTTACCAATTTTCGTTCGTCGGAAAAATATGATTTGCAATATTTCTGAATTACGACTGTGCGTTATATACCTGTATAAGGCTCTTTTAGCTCATATTTTGTCAATTTTCCCCTGTATGTTATCTATTAGTGCGCAATATATTCATGAAAGTAACCATTTTAAGGAATGGATTTCAATTTTTTTCTTGAACACCATGGCCAAATACAAGCCTAGACTTTAAGCCTTAAATTTGTAAAAAAAAATTTTTTTTAATTTCAAAGAAAATGTCAATTTACAGATCAAGTGAAGACTATTTTTGAAAAATGTTCAACAATAGTCTTCTCTTGGTCTGCAAATGGACATTTCTCAAGACCACTACAGAAGCCATCTTTGGCTGATATGAGTGTTAAAGGATTAATAGGCTGTTCAAAATTTACTAGAAAGGGTCATATTGCTTCTTACCTTTTTGACTGATTTCAACCAAGTTAGGCTGAAAGGATGCTGCTTCATGTATGATCATAGGCTCTAGACCTTCCATTCAGAATTTTTATTCATCAATTTTGTATGTGAAAACCTCAGATTTTATTTTAAATCTGCCGAAAATTCTCACATGTTGACCCTTTGCCATAGATAAAGTGAATTCCATATGATTCACTCTGTGCTATTGAACATTTTGAAACAAATTTGACTGCCTTTGACCTAGCTATTGATTCTTGGAGGTCATGGAATTTTTAAATTTTAGTCATGGAAAGTCATGGAAAAGTCATGGAATTTCAAATACTGAAAGGTGTACAAACCCTGCTCACCATTCTATTATGGACCCAGCCTCCCAGCCCCACGGAGGCAAGCCATGAGTTTCTCTTGTTTGGTGGCTATGCAAACAATATGAGCTTCATGGTAGACGGGTGCTCGGCAGTTGGGAGCCGAGTACCCGGTTCCAAGGAGTCGGTAAGGCTTTCTAAGTCTATAGTCCTAGAGCCAGCTGTCAGGGCCAGCTGTATATCAGAAGTAATAGAATGGTGAGTATTGTTAGATCTCGGAGAAAGGGAAATTGAAATTTCCTTCATTCTTCCTGTATCCAAACAGCGGTGGTTCTGGAAATGCTAACCTGCATTTGTTGCTGGCTTCCAGAATTGGCCAGTACTTTTTTATGGTTTTCTTCAGAAAAACGCCTGTCCTGGTGAACTCACATACAAAGATTGGTCTTTGTATTTGAGTTTTGGCGGTTGTTTTTGGTGGTGGGTGGACATGCCCAGTACGTTGTTATTACACTTCCTTTAAACCCCAACAGGCGATCGGCAGATATGAAATAAGGTATTGTCTTTACGGTGTTTTAACACAAAAATCGGCTGATGTCATTCTCCGTAAGATCCGAGCGGGTGACGTCACACCCGTGTTGCTCGGATGTTTATGTGAAGAAAATGTTTCATTAATTCGCGCATCTGATTCTGGATGCTGCGTACTTTAATTGGTACCAGAAAAACTTTGGAATTTTCAAGTTTTGCGTGTTATCACGATCTGCTTGCATTGATCAGTGGTTTCAAAATTCTTGATTTAGATGTGTGGTCTGCAGTTTTACCGTGTGCTGCAGCAGTTTGTTTACATTTTGTTGTTTCTTCACATATCGTTTTGGCCTTCGCTAGGAGTATAATTTATGTTTATTAGTAAATATACCCCGAATGCTATGCGATATGATTCCTGGTTCCGTTATACATCCTTGAGGATCAGTGTATGGGTGTATTATTGCCCGCTTTGTTCTTGTCATCATAATCAATGCGATCTTTGCTGTAAGGTTGCGGGGTGGGGTGCGGGAGGGTTAACAGTTAATTTATGATCAAAATATTTGAAAATTAATTGTCTGCCTTCCATTCCTGTTTCATTCCGCTTGCTTATTGTAGGTTTGTGCTTATTTATAGGCCAAGCCACCCCCGCCATCATGTGATGAGTACCATAAATTCGTGAGGGTTCTATTCAAGGACCATGTCTGTTTCTGTTGTACCAAATGTAATTTTGACAGTAGGTGTAACGATTGCGCAGTGTGGTCGGTCGACATGATGGTTAAGTTCCTTGCCCAGAAGGACTTGGCAGGGTCTGACGCGGTCCGGCAGTCCGAAAGCAAATCGTGGAGCATCCGTTTCGGCCCTTGGGGGCATTCCACGTCTGTAGCCGGAGGTGGCGGAGATGGCACCGCCGGCGTGGTTTGTTCCTGCTATGCAAGGCTTCTTGCATAGCATTCTGCCCATGCTGGTGTCGTCCCTGCTGCCAAAAGTTGTAGGGCAATCTCTTCCCGTGTTTGATTTGGACCCTGTCCTTGGACAGGGTTCTGGACTGGCCACCGAGGGAGCCGTCTCGTACGGCCCCCTGGCAGTCCCGTCGGGCTCCGGCCTGATGGGCTCTGTCTCTCTGCGGCCACTTCCGGGTGATCCAGTAGCGGTGGCCTGTCCGACACGGTGATGGGTGTGGCTGGCCAGGCGTGGTACTCACCTATCTTGCCTGGTCCGGCGGTCAGACATGGGGTGCCATTGGCGCCCGTGTTTGGCCACGGTTCTTCAACCGTTACGGGTCCGCACGGTTTTCCGTGCGGGCCTACTCCATGGACTGGTGTTTTCCATGGGGTGGCGGCGGAACGGTACGGTACCGGAGTTCCTGGTGTATCAGCAATGGCTCCTAGCCGGGAGGCCGTTGCTGGTAGGGCCGTGAACATGTCAACGGGTGACGTGTTCACGGGAGTGTCCTCCTCGGAGACAGATTGGTCTGAGGCTCTGGCTTGGCTAGCCAGGGTCTGTGGTTTCGACCACGGCTGAGGAGGATGCACCCCGTCCATCTGTGGCATCGATTAGGATGGGGATCTTGCCCGCAGCCCGCATCCAGTCTATTGGACTGGATCCAAGGTTTATGGAGTTGTTGGATGCTATTTATAGCAAACAACTCCTGACCAAGGGCCAGCTTCCTGCGGCCTCCAGGGAGGTGCGGGCGAGGTGTCATATTCCACGGGGCGAATATGACAGGTATGGTGTTGTCCCGACGGTCACCGAGGATGACCGCTGGGTGTCCAGAGTGCTGGGGCGGGTGGCCCCTCCCCGGCACTGGTGGACAAAGCTCAGGTACACCATGATGAAGTCCTGTCCCTGTGTGATGAGGGGGTGAGGGCAGCAATGAGTGCTGTCAACCACTCTTATCGCCTTGTTCAGTCGGTGTGGGCTGAGGAGGGGGGTGGGGGCAGGGCACCCTGTGCCACCTGTGGCGCTTTCATGCGTTAATGTCGGCCTGGTGCTGTCTATGCACGCATTGGCAAGGGTGCAAGCGCGTGTGACGAAGTCCAGGAGGCAGATGGTCCTTGACCATATGCGTCCAGCTACTGACGTCAGGGAGCGTCTTCTTGGGATGCCCCTGACAGGCCCTAGCATCTTTGGTGGCCAAGCGCGGGCCATCTTAGAGGACACGGCCAGCATCGCGCAGAATCGGTTGGTGGTTAATCTGCAGCTAGAGCTAGTGCGTCAAGCGCACACACTAGGGGCTGTAGCCAAGCCGCTAACCGAGCAACCTTCTAAGAAGCAGAAAAAGCACAAAAGCAAGGCGAAAGCTAAGCGTAGTGCTGCTTCTGCTTCTACTGGGTCTTTTCAGCCGCCTCCAGCCAGGAAGGTTGTGGAGGCCCCTACCCTCCCCAATGTTGCTCCTGATCGCCTGAGAGGCGGGAAGGGCAAGGGGAAGGGTAAGTCCTCAAAGGGTGGAAAGAAGGGAGCGGATCGTACCTGAGGGTATGAGGGCTCCCTTCGTATCTGCCTGGACCGCACCTGTGCGAAAGGAACAGCGGTGCCAGTTAGACCGGCCAAGCCTAGACCAAAATGGTTCTCACTCTCTGGTCAAGAGGGGGGGGGTAGCGGATCTCGAGCCAGACACCCCCATTAGGCATCAATGCGTCTATAGTGGGTGGAAGGCTCATGCGTTTCGTCGAGGCTTGGCGAGGTGTGACGTCAGACAGTCTGGTCCTGGGATGGTTATCCCAGGGGTACATGCCGGAGTGGTGGGATTTTCTACCACAGAATCTGTCTTTGGCACCTGTCTGGACACCCGTGCCAAGGGAACCAGACAAGTTAGAAGCCATTCAAAACAATGTGTCAGGTTTGCTTCTGAAGGGAGCAATAAAACCAGCAAGCCGGAACACTCCAGGCTTCTATTCAAACATGTTCCTTGTCCCCAAGAGCACAGGGGGATGGAGACCCGTACTCAATCTCAGGCCATTAAATTGGTTTATCCATTTCAGATGGAAACTCCGAGGTCGGTAATGTCAGGATTGAGGAAGGGAATGTGGTGTGTATCGATCGATCTGAAAGATGCATACATGTATTTCCACATTCCAATGAACAGGAGTTTTGAGATTCTGAGATTTGCGTTTCAGAATCAAGTATGGGAGTTTATAGTCCTCCCATTCGGCCTGTCGACAGCTCCACAGGTTTTCACCAGAGTGGTCCTTGCGGTGACAGCATTTCTCAGAAAAGAGAACGTGGCGCTTCACACCTACATAGACGATTGGCTGATCAAAGCAGACACATCAGCCAGGCTAGAGGTGGATACTGCTCTGACTCTGAAGTTACTTTCAGATCTAGGCTGGATAATCAACAAGGAGAAATCCGAGTTGACACCCACTCAACAGTTCGTTTATTTAGGGATGCGATTTGATCTCGAGGAGGGCAGGGTTTACCCGTCAGAGCCCAGAGTGGTGTCTCTGTTAGCCATCCTCAAGAGTTTTCGATTAGGAAACCACATTCAGGCGAGGCGGTTTCTTCAGATGCTGGGCATGAGGGTCTCCATGGAGCAGGTAATCCCGTATGCTGCCTGATGCGAAGACCTATCCTGTTGTATCTGATGTCTCTGTGGAAACAGAGAACAGAACCCCTGTCAAAGCTTGTGCCAGTTTTGGAGCCAATAATGTCGCATCTTGTATGGTGGAAAAAGCGTCAGAATCTCCTAGTAGGGGGTTCGCTGCACCTACCCCACCCCCAGCTGTCCGTGTACACCGATGCATCGCTGGAGGGATGGGGGCCTGCCTGGGAGAACACCAGGTCTCGGGCACATGGACTCTCCAAGAGAGCCAGCTGCATATCAATCTGTTGGAAATGATGGCAGTGGAACTGGCATTGGAAAAGTTTCTTCCAAAAGTCAGGGGCAAGGCGATATTGATACGGTCCAACAACTCGACAGTAGTATCATACATAAAGCGCCAAGGCGGGACCAAGTCACCCACACTACGTATCAAAGTGTGGCACTTGATTCAATGGTGCAGGAATTACTTGGTTGTTTTGAAAGCAGCTCTCATTCCTGGGCGATTGAACATTCTGGCGGATGCTTTGTCTCGGAGACAGAGAATTCTGCCAACAGAATGATCTCTCAACCCTCCAGTTCTTCAGGATCTGAGCATTGGGGCAAACCCAACGTGGACTTGTTCGCCACAAAGGAAAATGTTAAAATCATGACTTATGTCTCGCCGATTCCAGATCCAAATGCCGTCGATACGGATGCTCTGGCGATAAGCTGGAGAGGGATGCACGCTTACGCGTACCCACCCACCATTCTTCTACCGAAGATATTGGTGAAGATCAGGGAGGAACCGTGCCTGGTCCTGCTAATAGCGCCATTTTGTCCCAGCAGGGCATGGTTCACGGATCTTCTAGATCTGCTGGTGGAAAATCCAGTGCAGCTACCCAAGATTCCGAACATAATCTCTCAAGCCAAGGGACGCTTCCTACACGAGCGTCTCGAAATGTTCAAATTGACTGCGCGGATGTTATCAAACAACGTTCCACGTCAGAAGGCCTTTCTCGACAAGCTGCGGTTTTCATCACAGCTGCGAGAAGGAGGTCAACATTCAAGTCATATAACAACAAGGTTAACAGATTTGCAGACTGGTTAGAAGGAAAGGATATTGATACCTTTCAATCCACTATTCAGCAAATAGCAGACTCTCTGTGAGCTGTTCTTTTCAGGACTGGCTCCTGTCACAATTGCTGGATACAAGTCAGCTTTGGCATCAGTTTTCCCTTCTCTAGCCAACAGGGATAGTCCAGAGGTTGCCCAGTTGAATGTGATGGTGAAGGGAATGAGCAATCTCCGACCGAGACAACCGGTAGTCATTCCAGCCTGGTGTCTATCTTTAGTGCTTAATGTACTGGCCAAGCACCCCTTCGAACCGTTGCATTCGGCTAGTCTAAAGCATTTGACTCTAAAGGCGGTCTTTCTATTGGCAGCTTCCTCAACTAGAAGGCGCTGTGAGATCCATGAATTTTTTTCAGACTACCAATGAGATTGCAACTGGGCACCAGGTGCAATGTGCAAGGGCACACGATGTTAGAGGAATAGCCGCCTCGACTGCCCTTTACAATGGTGTTCCGTTAGAGGACATCATGATTTGTTGCACAATGGCACTGTGAGTCCTCTTTCACGGATGACTATATGAGGGATGTGTCAAGACTCCGCCAGTCCACTCGCTTTAGCTGTTTTGAAATGATAGTTATACGACCACACTGCTCTTCTCCCTTTTTTGGCATTTGTAAGAAAGATTTAAGAAGCAGACATGGTCGAGCGAGAGGATGTCAACCAGATTGTGTCACTGATGGCTGGATGAGTGAATGGTTGGAGGCTCCACGTCTAAACTCCAAATATCATGAGGTAATTCAAGATTGAGAGTTTTTTGTATTATGTTTATATATCATGTTCATTCATCTTATATATGCATGCTCATTCCCAGGCTAATATATGCAAAGAGTAGTTAACCCTCTTGGCATATTTATGTTTCAGGGGAGATGCATGTTCATGAGTTCTCTCCCTTTTAGGAGAAAAAGGGGGGGGGGTATCTCTTGTTTGGTGGCTATGCAAACAATATGAGCTTCATGGCAAACGGATACTCGGCAGTTGGGAGCCGGGTACCCGGTTCCAGGAGTCGGTAAAGCTTACTAAGTCTATAGTCCTAGGGCCCAGCTATCCAGGCTAGCTGTATCAGAAGTAATAGAATGGTGAGTATTGTTAGATCTCGGAGAAAGGGAAATTGAAATTTCCTTCAATCTATTGAAAGCTCTCATATGTCGTCAACCTGTTCAGACCAGTTGAAGAAACTGTGAAGGTGGCATCGCTGGTACTGACCCCTCAACGACTGTGATAGTCGATCATGAAAAATCTGGCCGACCGATGCTGGATATCTTCTAGCCGGTTGATGTCTTGCTTGGTGTGGGGGTACCACACAACTGCTCCATATTCCATTATTGGTCAAACTAGGGCAAGATAAGCAGTCCGCTTGCAGTCCTTTGGGAAATTTCTGAGATTTCTGTGCAAGAAGCCTAGGGTCATCGTCGCTTACATGTATCTACCTGTTTCTAGTAGGGTTCTATTTCTAACAATTGTTCCTTTTTGCATTCTGCACTCGTTGTTCTGGTGACATCTTCAAAACATGTTTGTTTCAATAGATACATCATTTTACACACAATTTAAAGATTTGATCAAAATGTAGCACAAATAAGTAATTATTTTACCTATCCTTTTATCTGACGTTTGAAAAACATGTGTTCACTATTACTTTTTTGAGGGTCCAGAAAAATGTTCATAACTGGTAAAGAAATGAAACAAACTGGTCCAGTCTTCGCATCAGACAACATATGCCAGTTGCTGTCAAACATGGTATGTTGATTTCACCAACATAACAATAGTTCTTTTCTACGGAGGCACCGAAGGGGCATTGGTGTTTAAATTGTTTTCAAATCTAGATTGATTTTTTTCACGCACATGCTCAATACAAACATGGCCATAGTTTCTATATATGATAAAAACTAAAACAATTTTAGCATTTTATTGTATAAATAACAATCCTTATTCGCATTTTAAACACCAGATTTACTACTTTACAAAGTTAAGGATACAGAATTTTGATTTTTAAAATGGTGTTGCTGCTGTCTATGTATACCGGGTATTATGAAAAATGGAATTTGACCAGGTCTAGATTTACTACAATAACTTAAATTGTGCTTCCTTTTTAGCGACGTTTGAATCATTATTTATGCTGACAAACTCTCCTGTTGCCATATCATAGACACTGATATCATATCACCATCTTGTCGATATAGAAATAATGAATTTACATCCCTGTTAGAAACTGGTACCTAAGTGCACAAAAACCCTCTGAAAGCTGATAATGGGTATTTCACACGGTAAATTTATTTGGAGGAATTAAAAACTTTTAATGCATGTGTTATTTTACTGAACGCTTGCACATTACTAAATAGAAGTCATTTCTTGGCAAAAGCTTTACATTCAATGCAATTGGCAAAACTGTATATACCCTGTTAGAAACAGATACTTGGACCATACACATCTATACAGGGTCAACTATGAATACATATACATATATACAAATGGACCTAACTTAGTTCCCGAGTATATCAGGAGGCTGTTATGCTTTCACATGCAGCCAGACAGTTGTATGCACTTGCTACATAATTTTCAGTGATTTTGTGCCATTTTGGGCACTTTTGGAAACAATTTGACCCTCAGTCAAACTATCATGAAAACAACCCACATGCCCAGAGTCCTGCAAACCTGTAGAAGATCATATTCTGCCAAAAGACTCAGAAGTCAAGCAGGTCAATGTGATGTGGAACAACATGTACTAATAATTTACTTGTTCATGACGGAAGGTGTAATCTCACACCTTTCCAAAAATTGTTAATATCATGTCAGTATATACACCTAAATATATTTATTCACTTACACATATGGAAGGTGTAGTTTTACACCATTTCCCTATCACATACTTTATGCGATTACTAATGGAAGGTGTAATTTTACTCTTCCCAAAACTGTTAATATATATATAATTACATACATACATATGCATGGAAGAGTGATTTTACATCTTTTTCAAATCATGTACTTTATACAGAAATTATGGAAGGTGTAGTTTTACACCTTTCCTGAATTGCTAATTCTCCTTAGATCAATACTTAGTGTACCATTACATTACTTATTGATAGCAGCAACCTAAGGTTCTGTGCCCTAAGAACCTTCAGATTTAGAAAGCTCTAACCGGCTCCTGGAACCGGGTACCCACCCCCAACAAACGGGTACCGCTACCAGGAGCCAACTACTTTTGTTTGCATAGCAACAAGAACCACATGCCTTTTCTGTGCGGGGGAAATATCTATAGCTTTTAGCTCACCTGGCCTCAACTAGAACAACATGCTTTTTCTATGCAGTTAAATATCTATAGTTTTTAGCTCACCTGGCCTGAAAGGCTAAGTGAGCTTATGCCATGGTGACCGTCCGTCGTGTGTCCGTCCATCCGTCGTCCGTCAACTTTTTCTTTAAACGACTTCTCAACAACCACTGGGCCAATTTAAAGTATATTTGGCAGGAAGCATCCTGAGGACATAAGGGTCATTTTCCCGCCAAATGCTCCCATACTAAAGCAATGGTAAATTTAAAATGTCTTCTTGAGAACTACTGAGCCAATTTCAATTATATTTGGCAGGAAGCATCCTTAGGGTGTAGCGATTTAAGTTTATTCAAACGAAGCTGATCGGCTGATTTGGCACGCGGCCATCTTGGATTTTGGCAGATTTTTAGAAACGTCTTTAAAAATCTTCTCCAAAACTTCTTGGCGGATTGAAGCAGGCCCCCATGAAATATGATCTAGGACAAGAGCTGAACCAAGTCTGCTCAAGGGAACGTGACTGGTCAAATGGTTGGGCGGCCATCTTGGATGGCCTGGTTTTCATGAAAGCAACTTCGTCTCCAGAGCCACTGAACAGATTGAGCCGAAATTTTTGAGATTTGATATTGGTGACTAAGGGACATTAAAGTTTGTTCAAGAGAACTTGATTCATAAAGAAACAGGGCCTCTGTTTTCTTGTTACAAATCTGCTCAACTCATTAGAGTTCTACTTATTGTTAATGACCATTCTAGTTGAGATGCCTATGGTCCAGGTGAGCGATACAGGCCCCATGGGCCTCCTGTTATTATAGGCCAATTTGAGAAAGAGATTCTCTAAAAGCAACCTGTATAGCATGCAGTCTCCGTATTAGGCAGTTGAGCGACAAGGCCCTCTGGCCTCTTGTTTAACACACACATCAATAACCCATATTCCATTGATCCTCCTATGTGATATAAGAAATATTCAGTTGGATAGTTTGAAACTTCTCTCGTGGGAAGAAATGTATCTAATAGAAGCAACAAGCAATAGGCATAGTTTGATGAATGCAAATTATCTATGGGGCTAGTGCGCCATTGTGGCATTAAATAGGCATAAGGCAATGTCCGATATGAGCGTATGTCTTAGGGGGTGGGTGGGGAGGGGGCGGGGTATGTGGGGAGGGGGCTTGGTGTGTGTGTGTAAGTGTACATAAAATGATTAATTGACACTTGCCATTCAGTAGTAAAAGTGTTAATTGATGTTTGCCATTCAGTTGTAAAAAGGTTAATCAAGCCTTGAAATTCACCGGTAACAGGCTTAATTGCGCCTTGCAATTCAGTCGTAAAATGGTTAATTGAAACTTGTAATTTCACAGTATAAGGTTTAATTGACATGTGTAAGTCAGCAGTAAAGGGGTTAATTGTGCTTTGCATTTCCGAAGAAAAGGGTTAACACGGACACTTGACATTCAGTGGTAAAAAGGTTAATTTAGACTTGCAATTTGGCTGTAAAAGTGTTATGGGAAACTTTCCATTCAGCGGTAAAATGTTTACTGGAAACTTGCTTTTCAGCAATAAAAGAGTTAAAATAAGTTTGTAATCCAACAGTTACGCCCATGATTCAGGACACCTGTAATTCAGCTTGACCTAATCTTGCAAATTCTCAGCCAGGAGGAAATTTCCTCAAATCAACATTTTCCAGATTCTCAGCCATGAAGATTTTTCCTCAACTAGACATCAATTTGAGAATTCTCAGCCATGAGGAAATTTCCTCAGACATCAATTTGCAAATTCTCAGCCATGAGAAAATTTCCTCAGACATCAATTTGCAAATTCTCAGCCATGAGGAAATTTCCTCATAAAGACGTCACTCCAAATTCAAAGTCAAAATGAGGAAATTTCCTCAAATCGACGTCATTTTCCAAATTCTCAGCCATGAAGAAATTTCCTCAAATCGACGTCATTTTCCAAATTCTCAGCCATGAGGAAATTTCCTCAAATCGACAGCATATTGCAAATTCTCAGCCATGAGGAAATTTCCTCAAATCGACAGCATTTTGCAAATTCTCAGCCATGAGGAAATTTCCTCAAATCCACAGCATTTTGCAAATTCTCAATCATGAGGAAATTTCTTCAAATTGACTTCATTTTACAAATTCTCAGCCATGAGGAAATTTCCTCAAATTGACTTCATTTTACAAATTCTCAGCCATGAGGAAATTTCCTCAAATTGATTTCATTTTACAAGTTCTCAGCCTTGAGGAAATTTCCTCAAATCGACGTCATTTTTCAAATTCTCAGCCATGAGGAAATTTCCTCAAATCGACAGCATTTTACAAATTCTCAGCCATGAGGAAATCTCCTCAAAATGACATCGATCAAAATTAAAATGAGTGAAGTTGAAGTATTTAGAGGAATGAAATTCAAGAAATTGATACATGTACCATAACGTCTAGCTTTACTGAATATTAAGCCAAAAAAAGGGAATTTAGATTTTCCCTTTTTATTTTGAATTGTGTTTAGTACATGTATATAATCGTATATTAAAACAGAATAAAATGTGTTGTCATCTCAATCAGTTAATTCCCAATTAGACACCTTGCTGTCTTTCCATTGTGAGACAATATCACGCATGTATATGAGCTGAGTGTGGGAGACAGCCTAGCTCAGAGCATTGATTTACATAGAAATCTAGTGAAGGCTAACAAAATAATCAATACTTGTAGATACAGGTACATGTCCCAGCAGTTTGGTAATCTTATATCTCTATTTTAAATCAATGACCTGATAGGCTGAGAATTAAAGGCAGTATAATGGATTTGTATTGTATGTCACAATATGTACAGCATGCTAATGCATTGTATATCAGTTTAGCTAAATCAGTCATGACATGAAAGTCTCTTAATATTTTGAAACTTTTACTGGAAATGCTTTCTAAAAATTCCACTCAAAATTGTTTGTGCAATAAATTTATACTTAAATTTATACTAAGCGTTGTATCAGCTATGTAGAGTTGAAAAGGTTATAAATAGGCTATGATGCGCTTAAATTGCCTATTTGATCTCACATGTCAACCTGTATTAGATATGGGCTTCAGTATTATCCCCTCTGATTAATATATCTAAGATATTTAGTTTAAAATTTACCACTTCTGATGAGTATTGGAGTACATTTGTGTATTTCCCAGTATTTCCCGGGGAGGTATTTACCGGTATTTCCCGGGGAGGTATTTACCGGTATTTCCCGCACCGTGAAATTGCTGCCAACCCTGAAGACTGTTTTACATGCATTTTGACTACAAAAGTGTGGAATAAACCTTACAACATATTGTAAAGAAAATCACTTTGTATATAGAGAATCAAATTACATTATGTCAATCAATCACCAGTCACATTAAAAATTCTTTCAACCAGTTCCGTTTTCTACCCCTATCTCTCCATATTAAAAATAGTATGGATCCCTTGATACAACCTTTAAGGAAATAATTATGAGTGAGAGAAAATAGAACTGAAGCTGTTTATTTTATACTGGCTCGGCGGCATCTTATAATCCATGCGTTGTTGTTACTCCTATATGAGCACCTACGGTAAGTTAAATATGTCAATCATGAGATGAGCCCGGTGGTGCGTGTCCTGCCAGCCTGCTTTATTTCTTTCTAATGTATACACCTGTGCAAAAGTTAAGCACCACCCTATTTTTACGCACATGCGAGGGTATATTCATGTGCTATGAAGAAAGCAATAGCATAAACATTTATGTACCCATCCATCTTAGTGCAAGAGGTAATAATGCAACTAGAGGAATGCTGATTATGATGGTGGGGGAAACACTATGTTTTTGTTTGAACTTGAAAACGAGGCCTGAATATGGTTACGTTGACACAACTGACAACTATTGCCCTACAGTTGACACACGTGGCTAGATTGTCATTAATGGTGTCTGAAAACGAAGTTTAACATCTGTGCACGAGTTTGAGACTGTCATTATTAATACCGGGTATATCCACCTTGTGCCTGGATGACGGCCTGGACACGACGTCTCATGCTGGTCACCAACCGACTGATACGCCATTGTGGTATTCGTTGCCATTCAAGATGGAGTGCGTCTGTTAATTCCTGTAGGTTTTGCACAGGAGGATCCCTCCTTCTCACCATGTTTCCCAGAATGTCCCAGATATGCTCAATAGGGTTCATGTCAGGGCTCCTTGCTGGCCATGGTAGGGTTTCGATGGCATTCTGGCGGAGGTATTCATGCACAGCTCTAGCACGATGTGGTCGGGCGTTGTCATCCATGAATATAGGGTGGGTTCCAGGTGCATGATTTACAAAATGAGGGACCACAACTCTATCCAGTATGGAATCTTGATATCTTTGTCCATTTAGTGTTCCAGGTACAGTCAACAGATGCAGCTTACAATCAAATGAGATGCACCCCCATATCATAACGGAACCTCCACCAAATGGAACTTCTTCCATGATGTTACGTTGGTCGTACGCCGTGCGTCTGGACCTCCATACACGAGTTCGACCATCTGTGGCATGAAGCAGGAACCGACTTTCATCGGACCAGTGTACCCGTCTCCAGGATCTCATGTTCCAGTGTCTTCTTTCGTTGCACCACCTCAGACGCTCCTCTTTGTGGTGTGCAGTGAGGAGAGGACGTCTGACAGGTCTCCTAGCTTTCATGCCAGCAGCATACAGTCTCCTTTTGACGGTAGACATTGACACTCTATTGCGCGTTTCCCATTGCTGGCTGAGCACTCTGCTGTTGGTGAATGGAGATCTCCTAACAAGGCGTACTAGGGCTCGATCATCACGGGCAGTAGTCTTCTTCGGTCTTCCAGATCTAGGCCTGTCCTTCACCTCGTTAGTTTGCCCATGTTTTGCAATCAAACGACTGATTACAGTATGGTTAATGTTCAGCTGTCTGCCAATCTCTCTGCATGACATACCAGTGGTATGCATGCCTATGATTTGCCATTTCACACGATCACTTCATCTTGCCATAGCGGTTCACAATCAAGAGCTAATTCTCTCTGTACAAATAAACCATGGTCATGAACACAAAATTCCTAATCTTGTCGCCTAAATCTGAATGTAATGTTCTACACCTCAAACTGGACTTTTACATAACTGAACACGTGTGCTGTTTCCCGCCACGCACGGACATCAAGCGGCGTGAAGTAATGCATGCATGTGCATTTCGTACTTGGAATTATGTCAGCTAACGCGGGGACAAAAAGTATGGCAGCCTAGTTGTACCATCATGTTTCTACGTTCTATTGTTTTTGCTGGTGCTTAACTTTTGCACAGGTGTATATATCATTTTGAATTTCCACGATACACCAGTGTTAATTATGAAAAATACCCCTTTAAATAAGTGTTTAGGACTTGGTAGATCTTGTCCTATCGGTCATTAACATTTCGTGTTTTTACTATTTGTGCTTCCGCCTAACCCATCAGAACTATTTAGCTAGAAAAGCCTTTAAACCGACAGAAGGCTATATACGCCTCAACCGTCGTACATGATGATGATGATGATGAAGGCAAATGTTCGACGAACATTAGCTTATTTATGTTCGCCGTGCATGGCGAACTATTCTCAGCTGAATGCGTTGTCACCATAGAAATGTGTTATATTAACATAGTACATTTCTATAGTTATCACGCATAGCTTCGATGAACATTCTTTTACGACTATCAGGGCCTCGGAAACAATTCACAATCATACACATAATTGGTGAAAACTAACACATTGCTATGATCGCTAAGATGCATTATTTATGGTTAAATTTACAATCAACGTGTCTCAATTGACGATGCTGTATATTTTGCTGCCATCTTGGTTTTCATGGCTAGTCACCTATAAAGTTGTTGGCCTCGCCACAAAACATTCACTGTGAACGTTCAGTGAATAGCCCATTGCCAGTCTATCATGTATAATTTAGAATAACTGCGTCACTACTCTGCTTAGATCAAGTGAATTTGTATCTTGCTGTTAAATATTTTGAAACTATTGTGACTGGAAAGTGGAAGCTGTTGCTGCCTGTCAAATTAGTTAATAGTTACACAATATTCAACGGAATATTCCATTCTTTCAGTAGTCTTAAACTTTTAACCTTTACAGACACGAAATGATAAATTCTTTGTTATGATGATATGACATCTGTGACATCTGTGTAGATTTTAGGCCATAAGGCCTATCAGCCGGTCCTAGTGATTCAAAACAATGCTTAGGACTAGTCCACGTTAAAAAGAAATTGATTTTTAAAATTTTCCAAACTTTTACAGCGTTTGGACTTTGGTAATTTTATTGCTGATTTGTATCCAGGTTATATGTATTATGCTGTGGTTATGGGTTTTTCAAATGACAATTACATCAACAAGGGTTTATTCGATTTAAATAAAATTTCACAGATTTAGACTTACATGTAGGTCTAGTCCATATCAAAAGGAATTTGATTTTCAAAAATATTCTATACTTTCAGCGGTTGGACTTTGATTATTTTAGGACTGATTCTCATTCAGGTTATATACACATTATGCTGTGGTTACGGTTTTCTCAAGTGAAAATTTAGGCAACAGAGCTTTACAGGGACCTAACAAATTTAAATACAACTTCAGAGCTTTGTTCTGTGTGAATATTAGCTTTCTGCCAACTTTGACTTTCTGCCCCCACGCTGGGGATGGAACCTAATCTAAATGGCGTCTTGCAGTTTGCAATTTTATGGGTAACTCAACATTTTGATTGAATGAAAATTTTATTTAATTCCACGCAAAGATTTCGAAGGAGAAAACAGCCAGATGAACAGACAGACGGAGGTGATTGCAATATCCACTCCATTTTTTAAAAACGCATGGTGATAAATAATTACGTAATACTCAAAATATTGCCGATCTCTTCTACTAATTCCGACATGTATACGGCATGAGAAAAATTAAAAAATGATATGCATGGTATGTATGGCATTATCATATTCTATCAACTGAATAGCTAGTATAAGATAATTCGAGTTCAGGTTTCATTAAATTACTCTTTGATGTCTTTCAGAAATGTCCATCTTTTGAAGAATTTCAATCACGATGCTAACACCAGGCTCTGTGTTAAATCTTGATTGGTACCGCACTCCCGAGGGGAGAGAGATGATTCTCTCTCTCATGGTACAACAGAGACTCGTCAAGAGAAAGAGCTTTGGTATGTTCACTATGTACTCATTTCAAGACAGAAGTTTATTTGTGTGTTGCATTTTCTGGGACATATCTAAAAATCTATCCCAGTACACGTACAATCGAGGACATCAGTTTTTGCTATGCCACACCGATTTTTGCCTAAGCTCCACCCGCACTTAACCTGTTTTGGGATTGATCGATGTCTGAGCTCCTTGACTATCAATTTTCGGAATTTAACAATACAGTAACGTGTTGAATATTTTGAAACTAATTTGACTGGGTGCTGTTGCTGCCATAACTTGGTTTCAAAATATTCAACAGCATGTTTATTAATTATTAAAGACAAACTATTTATGCAACAACACTTACTCCGTCATCATTGGACCTTTCCATTTTTAGCTATGCCTCGGCCATCACTAGCTAAGCTCCACCAACACCTCGGTGTGTTGGGATTGATCGATCCCCAAATGCCCTAGCTATAAATTTCTTGAAAACTATACAGGGAAGCTGTTTAATATTTTGTAACTAATTTGACTGGGTGCTGTTGCTGCCTATGGCAGCAACAGCGCCCTGTGAAATTAGTTTCAAAATATTCAACAGAATATTTATTAAATAGGAAAAGCAAACAATTTGTACAACAACGCATAGACCGTCTTCAAATATGCATTCGTAACGTACTTATCGATGTCATTCATGATGTCATTCATTATGATGCCATTGTACACATCACGCAGTTCATTATGACGTCAGATGATGGGTGGGTACTCTAGACCAACTGGTAAGAGACAACGAGATTGACCAGCCAACCGCCACCAGGTTGATATCAGACACAGCCATCACTGCCAGATTCTATCTTCTGCCTAAAATCCATAAACCCAAAAAAGACGGGCTTATACAGGGCAGGCCAATGGACCTTTCCATTTTTAGCTATGCCCCACCCATCACTAGCTAAGCTCCACCCACACCTCGGCGTGTTGGGATTGATCGATCCCCAAATGCCATAGCTATCAATTTCTTGAAAACTGCAGGGAAGCTGTTTAATATTTTGAAACTAATTTGACTGGTTGCTGTTGCTGCCTATGGATGCATTCTATCATGGTAGGCTCTAGAAATTTTTTCAGAATTTTGATTGATCAATTTTTTGGTTGAAAATCTACCGGAAATGGTCAAAATGCTACTCCTCCTTAGCTGCTTGACATATTTCAACCAGATTTGACTGGATGCATTCTATGGTGGTAGGCTCTAAAACTTCTTTTCAGAATTTTGATTGATCAATTTTTTGTGTGAAAATCTACCAGAAATGGTCAAAATGCTACCACTCCTTAGCTTCATGACATATTTCAACCAAATTGACTGGATGGATTCTATTGTGGTAGGCTCTAGAAGATTTATTCAGAAATTTGATTGATTAACTTTTATGGGTGAAAATCATAGATTTTGTAGAAAAATTACCGGAAATTGTCAAAACCCTACTCCTCATTAACCACTTGGCAGATTTCAACCTAGTTTGGCTGGAAGCACCCTATGGGTGTAGGTTTCAGAACCTGTATACAGAATTTTAATTGGTAAATCTTTTGGTGAAAATCTGAGATTTTATGAAAATTTAGCGGGTATCGCTTAAAATGCTACTCCTCATTAACTGCTAGGGCGATTTCAACCAGACTTGGATGGAATAACCCTATGGCAGCAGGCTTCAGATTTAATGTGCAGAATTTTGAGTGGTCAATTTTTTCGTGACCATCTTTGATTTTTGAAGTTTTAGTAAATCGGTTAAAAGCCTACACTTCATTAACCACTTGGCAGATTTCAATCAATCTCAGCTGGAAGGACCCTAGGTGGGTAGGCTTCAGAACGCATATACAGAATTTTGATTGGTCAATGTTTTTGGTGGCCATCTTGGATTTCCGAAAATTATCTTTCATGTCTTTAAATGCAAATGCCGAAAATGTTCAAATGCTAATGGTCCTGGTCAAGCTGGAAAACGAATACTTTTTGGAAAAGAATTTAAATTTAATCGTTAAAACTATATATAGTATTACTCCTTAGTCTTAGACATTAATTCTTTCAGCACTGGAATAATATGTTAATTTCAAAGCAGCCATACCAATAACATGTTGAATATTTTGAAACTTATTTGACTGGAAGCAGTTGCTGCCTAAGGCAGCAACAGCTTCCAGTTAAATTAGCTTCAAAATATTCAACAGATTATTTCTAAAATCATTAAGAATTTGTCATACCTGCGACTGTGTTTTAAATGGGTAATTATCCTTGAACATGCTATAATTGCTGCATTCAAAATGGGCAAATGAGCATCGGTTAGTATATAAAACCAATCATCGATCACAAAAATAGTACAAATTCCCAACAATAATCGCACACCTGTACTCAAGATGTCCTACAGTGTCACATGACCCTAGAAATATTAGGAACATTTTTTCTTCACGCACCTGGTGGGTCACTCAGAGAGGGAAGCAGCTTTAGAAAGTTGGTAGCGAGGCGATGGAATCTTCTATAGTAATGAAGGGAATGAACCAGGTTGACGCTGCAGAGATAAAGCTTCTATCTGATCACATCAATAAACTGTCAGGCCTGAAAGCATCAAGCTGGTGCAGCGGTTACAGTAACAGAGGTTAGTTGGTGGAGGTTAGGGTATGTAGGGAAATTCTTACACATTTCTGAGTCCATCTACTCCATTAGAGCTGTTAAGTATGTATACTGAAATTACCGTGCGATATCATTATCGCAAGAATATCGAAATACCGTACCGAGCAAATCTCAATTTACCAAAATTTCAATAATGAAAATAATTGCTTCAAATTACTCAAAAATATTCTATCAATTTTGCACAATGCAATCATCATTATTTCGGGTCACAAGAGGGCCAGCCATCATAATGTTGTACCATCAGACAGTTATATAAGTCAGAAAATGTCTAGTACATGGACGTTATTTCAAATAAATCAGTAGTAAGAAATGCGCTTGAAGGCTGTGCCAACGGAATGTATTGGCGAGTCATGGCAATACAACAAATTTACAAAAATCACTTGCAATGTAAGGACAAAAAAGTTTGCAAAAGCATCAATGCAATACCGATACCATACCTATACCGAGGTAATTGGGACCAAAGATACAGATATCGGTACTGAGCATAAAATATCAATGCCGAACAACTCTAGACTCCATCCTAGAGATACCTTTCCATCCTAATCCTGGTTTTACGAGTGTGTGTTTGGTCCTACATGTACATGTACCATCCCCATTCTATTATTCAACTTTTTCGGTGGCTATCTGGGATTTTTCTGAGATTTCTGCTAAATTCTTAACCCTTACCACTCTGATGTCAATATTCTATATTTTACTGTCAATAGCAAAGAAACTGATGTAAATTTTTCAACAATTTTGTTGGACGATGTTGCTGTCTACGACAGCACCATCTTCCACCGAATTTGTTGAAAAATGAACACCAGTTCATCTTTTAATTTAATTTGAAAATTAAAAATTTTGACAGAGTGGTAAGGGTTAGAAGACTCATTAACTACCTGACAGATTTCAACCACATTTGGGTAGGAGAGCATATGAAATGATTGTCAGGAACTAATGGCATGGTATTACTTCCTGGTTGCTTATCACTAATGTTCTACTGACCAGATATTCACCAGCGCTGGCATGGTAGTTACCCTTAGTGGACTGAAGAAGCTAAGCAAAATACAAATAATTAGTTTTTGGACATTAACTAAAGCTCTACTAACAGGATCCTTACAAAACTTGGCATGGGCATGATGGAGGTTGCTCTTAGTCTACTGATCAACTCCTCATGGATCTTGGGGTCGAGGTTCAAGGTCATTGAATCAATTATTTTGGTGACCATCTTAGATTTTTCGGTAATATCCAGGAAATCATTTAAGCTTTAACTTCTTAGCCAATTTCAACATAACTTGACTGGAATGACCTAGAATGCTAGCCTCAGGACTTGTATACAACAATGTGAATAGTCATTAGTTTGACGGGCATCTTGGATCTAAGATATCCAGGAAATTGTTTGAATGACGAACTTGTTAAGCGTTGGAATAATTTCATCCAAACACTCGAGGTATAGCTAAACGGACTCTGATCTTATAATGGAGAATTCTGATTGGCTAGTGGGCCAGGTGAGTGGCGCAGGTCCTTGCGTCGCTTCTTACGCTTGTATTGTATGTAACTGTCTGACTCTTCCAGTCCACCAGACAATAATTTGAATGGACAATAACCATGGAGCGCCTGAATATTTTGAAGACAATTAGACTGAAAGTTGTTGGTGGCGAAGCTACCAACAACTTTCAGTGAAATTGTTTTCAAAATATATAGCGTATCCAGAGTGAAACCCCATGAAGTATTTATTCTGCAGAAATTCAGCAGCAGACAGTTAATATATAGTTTCTAAAATGATTTTTATGATTTTTCATGCTTTAGGTCTGTTGGAGAAGCCGAATTACACGTCCCATGTGACGCCCGATCTTTGCCATTACAAGCTGCTATTGGTGGGTCGTAGTGCAGTGGGAAAGACGAGTACGATGGCTAAGCTAGCAGGATTTGAGGTTCCTACAGCTCACAGTGATACACCAGGTACGCTTGCACGATTACGTGATTAAATCGAAAATCGCAATTATACTTAAAATATTTCAAAACCTAACTTTCAATTACTTTTAAAAAAATGACATTTTACTTAGTTAATGTATGATATGTCCATCTGCAGGGCAAGAGAAGACTATTTTTGAAAATGTATTACTGGAATGCCTGGCTTGAGAATTGAGCCAGGCATTCCAGTGATACATTTTCAAAAATAGTCTTCTCTTGCCATGCAAATGGACTTTTCTAAACACCATTGCAATTTTCGTCAATAATATTCTTTTGTTGTTATGTCTTGGTAAATTGTATCCAAGCTGATTAATCGAGTAATCACGATTATTTTTTAATAATCGATCGCGATCACTCAAGACAATAATCGTACACGCCTAACACCAAGTGGCGGCACTTTTACCATTTAGAGTAGATGGTTCATGATTATTATAAGGGGGATAACCTTGTGGATGTATACATTACTGTAACAGATATCTGAAAGAAAAATTGTATTTTAGACGTTTATCGGTCTCACTGCTCAAGCCACAAGACAATAATTTCAATGGTAAAAAACTGGATCAGCTGAATATTTTGAAAACAATTTGACTGTCTTAAAGTCAAGTTGTTTATTCAGCCCGCAGACAACTAATGATTAACCATCTAATGGTCAAGACGGCCAAAATCTGTCTGCTATGGTCTTCTGGAATGCCCATTTACAGGCCAAAAGAATACAATCTTTTTTTAAATTTCCACTGGAATGGATGGCTTGATAACTGAGCCAGTCATTCCAGTAGTAAAGTTTCAAAAATTGTGTTCTCTTACCCTGTAAATGGGAATTCACTAAACAGATATTTAAATTTTCTTGACCAAATTTAACCATTAAGGCTTATGCTAGGCTTGTGTGATTTAACCCTTTAAGCCTTAAATTTGTTCAAGAAAATTTCTATTTTCTCAAAGAAAATGTCAATTTGCAGACAAAGAGGACTATTTAAAAAAATTTACCACTGGAATGACTGGCTCGGTTATCGAGCCTGTCATTCCAGTGGGGATTTTTAAAAAATAGTCTTCTCTCGGTATGCAAATGGACATTTCTCAAGACCACTGTAGAAGGCGTTTTTAGCTGATATGTGGGTTAAAGGGTTAAAAAAAAAATCTCGATTGCTCGATATATCATTGTCAGAGAGTGTATGGTATGTGGGATGGGAATTTAGAATTTCAAGGGAGTTTTAATCTACAGTACATGTATACAACTAAGTTCTTTGAACAAAATGTGAAGATCATAGATGATAGCTATGTAATTATTGTAATATATTTACAACTGTACATGTATCTATCAAACTGGCTCTAGGATTGGCTAACAATATTCCCGTTAGAAAATGCAGTTACTGCCAAAATTTTGTCAATGAAAATCTTAGGATTTCTTATCACCGTTTTGATCATGTGACACTTTGTTGATAAAATTTGCAAGTGTGAAATGTTGCATTTATTTTCTTAATCAAATTTAGCCGTTATCTTGGATTTTGGCAGATTTTTGGAAACGTCTTGGGACATCGATTTAAAACTCACGAAACATGATGTAGGGCAAGAGCTGAACCAAGTCTGTTCAAGGGAACTTGATTGGCCAGATAATCCAGCTTGTAACTGTGACCAAGTTTTCGCAAAAAGCACTTCTCCGTAACCGGTGAACTGATCGGGCCAAAATTTTGGCGATATGATTAGGGACTAGGGGCCATTAAAGTTTGTTGAGCGAAAGTTGATACGTAAAGAAACATGTCCGTCATGGACCAATCAAAATGTAGCGTGTTTGGCGGGCATATTGGATTTTTTTATTTAATGTGTTTTGAAGCCTATACTGGTATTTGGGCATGCTGATTTCAAATTTCTACTTTCGAAACTGCTGGATAAAAGGCTTTGCGGCCATCTTGAATCTTTTTGCCACCAAAAATTCCAATACTAAAGCAATGGAAAATTTAAAATGTCTTATCGAGAAATTCAAATTGATTTCAATTACATTTGGCAGGAAGCATCCTTAGGGCATAGAGATCCAAGCTTGTACAAATGGAGCAATCGGTCAATTTAGCCGGTGACCATCTGGGATTTTGTCTGATTTTTAGAAATGTCTTTAAAAGAGATATCATCTAGAGCGGGACCTGAACCAAGTTTTTTCAAGGGAACTTGATTGCAGAAATGGTTTGGTGGCCATCTTGGATGACCTACATGTAGTTTTCGCGAAAACCACCTCCAAAAACACTGAACAGATTGACCCGAAATTTGTGAGATATGAGTAGGTACTAATGGCCATTAAAATTTGTTCAAAGAAAGTTGATAGGTAAAAAAACATAGCGGCTCTGTACCAATCAAAACGTGTTTAGCAGCCATATTGGATTTTTGGGTGGGATTGTGGAGCTGAGTTTGGTTTTATATATGTTTTTAGATATTCTGATTTCAAATTTGCCATTTTTGAAACCATCGGATAAATGATTTGGCGTTCATCTTGGATCATTTTCCTGCCAAACACTCCCATACTAAAGCAATAGGAAATTTTTAATGACTTTCTCTTGAGAACCCGCCAAGTTTAAGTATATTTGGCAGGAAGCATCTCTAGGTGATAAAGAACCAGGTTTGTTCAGGCGAAGTTGATCAGGCTATTTGCCATCTCGGATTTTGGCCAACTTTTTGAAATGCATTTAAACATGTTAAAAATCTTTTCCAAATCCGCTTGGGGCATCAATTCAAAACTCTTAAAAACTCATCTACATTGTCATGATTGTACAGCAACAGCTGAACCAATTTAATTGGCCTAATGCTTTAGCGGCCATCTTGGATCACCTGGTCTTCGTGAATACAACATCTACAGAACCACTGAATGGATCGGACTGAAATTTGGGAGATATGATTATGGACTATTAGGGCCATTAACATTTGTTCAGGGGAAGTTGATATGCCATGTTCTAGTTATCTCACCTGGCCTGAATGGCCAAGTGAGCTTAGGCCATTCATAAAAAAAGGTTTTGTTTCCTGCAAACCGGCTGGAGAAAAAAGACTTCAGTAGGGAGAGAGGAAATTTATTTTTTTTCCAATTATTAATTAATTTTTTTTTAAATCATAAAGATTTGTTTTTCAGCTATTTGACTAGATGTCCATTAAATATAGTTGTAATTGCCAAATTTGTCGTGTTTTTCATTTCACAATTAGCAAAAGGGATTCATTCACACTAGCCGAACCCGTGGAAAGCCACGGTAGAGTGATTTGGATTCTTAATAAGTAAGTCACTTAAAGGAAACCTTAATGTCATGGTGTTTCAGGATACATAACATTGTCAGTACCACACGTTTTTCTTGAGTACACTAATGTTTTCAAAAGTATGAGCATAGTAAAATACAAAAAAATATATGCATATATGGATAGATAGATGAATTTATTAACAACATTATAACTACATATGGTCTATATCTTAGGCAAATATATACATGTACTTTGATAAACAGTCTTTGCATAATTATAATACTAAAACTTAACTAACCTTTTCAGCATGAAATCTCAATATATATAGCAATTTAAAGAGACATGCGTGCATGTTGTGGATTGTATACATATATTGAACTGTCTTTAGTAATAAATTACAATGAATAACTGTTAAAATTGATTTTTCTTAATAAGAACTGTCTTTAGTCGGGCGATCCTAATCAATGACAATGAATAACTGTTAAAATTAAATTTTGTTATTATAATTATAGGCAATGGGAATGTAAACGCCACATTTGATAGAACGTATCTTGATGATTACTATGGGATGTAGACGTCATAATCGCATTGGCGTCATCAAAATGACTAATAGTGATGTGAACATCATAAACACCTTGAAGTTATTACTAATAGTGATGTAGACGTCATAATCGCATTGACGTCATACGGAACATATCTTGATGATTACTAATAGTAACGCAGGCATCATAATTGCATTGACGTCATATTTCTTGATGATTACCAAGAGCAACATGGATGTAAGATGGCGGCTCTTCCCGTTACGGAGCAAACAGGCAATTTTTCATGGTTTTTGGCATATATCTCGGAGAATATGATAGATAGAAACATATCATTTTCGCGGTCCCAAACTCGCCGAATTTTTGTGTTTTTTCGAATATCCCGTTTTATCGTGGCCCCAGCGGTCTCGGAGGAGTAGGGAAACCAAAATTTTACTTATCCGTATTATTATATAGATTGCATACAAATGGCCATAAAAACATTGTAATTTGTATAGTTTGACAAATGTATGCATGTTTTAACAGTTATGCTGGGTAGAACATTTTTTTGTATTTCCGGGCGGGTGAAAAAAAATTAAAATTTTCACCCGGGAGGTTTACAGGAAACGAAACTTTTTGCCATATGCCATGAATTTTATAAAAAATTGTCAAAGCGCAACTCCTTAAGCGCTTAGTGGATTTTAACCAAATTTGGCCTGGAGCATATTATGGTAGTACGTTTTAGAAATTCTATGGCTCTATAAACGAGTAATATCTACAGTAATGCTGTGTTTGTAGGTCTTCAGACTTGCAATGTGTATTGGCCAGCAAAGATCACTCAGCTGAACAAGGTTATCATGTTTCAGCTACAATTCTGGGACTATGGTGAAAATGCTGCCAAGAAGTTTGACCATATTCTGCCAGTAAGTGCTCGGAATGGAGCTTTCCAGTTTATCCATCCATCATTTGATGTCATAATCAACTACGTGACGTGTAGGATGACATTATAATCAATTACCGCACGAATGACTCGATATAGTCCGTCGTAAATGCTTGATACACTGACACGTTGTACGAATTGTATGTCTGCTATTTAATAAACATGATGTTGAATATTTTGAAACTAATTTGACTGGGTGTTGTTGCCGCCATAGGCAGCAACAACACACAGTCAAATTAGTTTCAAAATATTAACCATATTCCCTGTTTAGTTTTCTGGAAATTGAGGTTCATAGGGAATAAGAATATGATATGGTGTTTAACTGACTGACTGCTGCAGGCCACCAGGAAATAATCTTAATGAGCAATAACTCTGGACCCGCTGAATGTTTTGAAAATAAATTTAACTGAAAGTCGTTGGTAGCTTAGCTACCAATCAATAACTTTCAGGGGAATTACTATATACTGACAAATGCGGCTGTTGTGTGCCTGATGTCAGGGTAGTGATGGCCATTAGCCTGATATATTGATGCCTGTCGGGTCCATAGTGTGGAGCTGGTGGATCCAATGGCTTTCCTTTCATCTCCTTCATATGGTGGAGATGTTGTCATCTGGGTCTGAATGTTAGGACCTGAATGATTCTGAAATGCAATGTTGTTTCTGGAGTGGTGTTTCTTATTGAAATCTTTGAATACTGGTGTGTCATATCTCTCACTTGGGTATAGGTTGGCGATGGAATGGAGATGTTCTTGTATGCACGTTTTGAACATGCGTAGGGTCCCCCCCCACATATTGTTTGTGGCAGACATCACAAGTGATGTTCCTGGTTTGACAGTTACCGATGATCTTGGCGGTGTAGGATAGTTTTAGGTGCGTGCTGGTGAAGATAGGCTTTTTGTCGATGTGGTTGTAGATGTTGCGATTTTTTGGTGGACAGGGTTTGAGCGGGTTTCTGAGGGCTTCCTTTGGCGGTGCTGTCAGTTGTTGGAATTAACTCTGACTATCGTCTCTTTGACAGTTTTATTTTTCCTGAAACCAAATAGTGATTTCTCAGGGAATGCTATTCTGCACCTGTTGCTGGCTTCCAAGACCAGCCAATACTTGTTGATGGTGTCAGGAAATTCACTGACAAAGATCGGCCTTTGTGGTTTTTTATGTTGTGTGGGCTGGCTTATTGGGTGTAGTAACGTATGTGTGGCTTGTTGCCTGGCTTTAGCTCTGGCTGTGGTGAGGATGCTTATGGGGTATCCTCTTCTCAAAATGGCCTTGCAGGAGGAGACTTATGGCCGTAGTCCTCTAAGCATGTACAGATGCGTCTGAGTCTTACAAATTGGCCATATGGACTGGCATCTTTGCAGGACATAGGGTGTGCATCTGTGGGTTTGGCGTAGAGGTTAAAGATGATACCATTTGTGTGTGTTTGGGTGACCAAAGTCTAAGAAAGAGACCTGTGTTGCAGAGCATTCCATGGTGAACTTGATGAAGTTATGTGACAAATTCATATGGGTTACAAACTCATTTAGAGCTGGTTTTGCGTGGTCCCAGATCATTTAAATGTCATCTATATACGTGACATATAGTCAGGGATTCTTCATATATGGGTCCTTTTTGGGGTATATACATCTAAATGCAAATTTGGACCCCCAAAAGTAGAGGCAGTGGTTCCCTGAAAATCTTATGATTTTTAAATATTAATTAATATAATAGGTTCTTACACAGAAATACCCATAGAATCTAGCATGGGATCGAGTTTATGCTACTTTCTAATTTTAGCATGGATGAGAAAAATTTCATTGAAACCTCAGATTTTCAGTTTGGTACTCCCAGATTTTAGGCCGGGACCCTCAGATTTAGAGCTGTGAGGTCACTGAGACCTCCAAAATTTTGATGCCATGTGAAACACTGCATATAGTTCTGGGCGTTTCATGGCGGTGCCTAGTAATTTTGTTTCTAGGTCCACCATAAAAATGCATGCAAATTAGCATGCGACTTTGCTGCCCATAGCGGTGCCGCCTACTTGCAGGTAGTGTTCACGATTTAACTCGGAATTGTTGCATTCTAGAACCAATTTGAGAAGGCCCCTGATGGGTGAGAGTGCCTGGTAGGTCGTGTGCCTGGCAGAACCTGGCAACTGCGCGCAGGCCCTCTTTATTGGGGATGTTGGTATATAGAGGTGACATCCATGGTGACCAAAAGAGTGTTTACTGGTCTTACCGAAAGCTTCGGCTTGGTTTATGAAATCTGTGGTCTCTTTCACATATGATTTGATCTTGATGATTTGTGTTTTTATGAGTTCATCCATGAAACTACTGATTGGTTCCATTGGACAGCCTACACCGCTGACAATTCCCCTTTCTAGAGTACCCACCCATCATATGACATCATAATGAACTGCGTGATGTGTACAATGACATCATAATGAATGACGTCGATAAGTACGTCACGAACGCATGGTTGAAGACGGTCTATGCGTTGTTGTACAAATTGTTTGCTTTTACTATTTAATAAATATTTTGTTGAATATTTTGAAACTAATTTGACTGGGAGCTGTTGCTGCCATAGGCAGCAACAGCACCCAGTCAAATTGGTTACAAAATATTCAACAGCTTCCCTGTATAGTTTTCAGGAAATTGATAGCTAGAGCATTTGGGGATCGATCGATCCCAACACGGCGAGGTGTGGGTGGAGCTTAGCTAGTGATGGGCGGGGCAGAGCTAAAAATGGAAAGGTCCATTGGCCTGCCCTGTAAAAGCCCGTCTTTTTCGGGTTTATGGTTTTTAGGCAGAAGATAGAATCTGGTGGTGATGGCTGTGTCTGATATCAACCTGTTGGCGGTTGGCTGGTCAATCTCGTTGTCTCTTACCAGTTGGTCTAGATGTTTTTCCACTAGTTTGGTGTGGTGTTATATGAGGTTTGTTGACACGTTGATAGAAGCACGTGTCTGCTAGTTGGCAGTGCGCTTCTGCTATATAGTTACATGTACCCCTATACTGGATGACAGTCGCCTGACCGTTGTCTGCACTTTTTATGATGATTATGCGGTTGTCTCTGAGATTGAGAAGTGCAGGCACTTTAGATTACTAACAGGAATTCGGCAGTGTATATGTTTGTCGAATTCATACCTTACTGCTTTGAAAAGGATTCAAAGGGAACATCCATGGTTGGTGGAGGAAATAAGGTTTTTTCGTTGCAAATTTCCTGATTATGAAAAAAAGTTAGCACCAGCAAATTTTTAATTTTTTTCAGCACCGCCAAAAAACGCTGCCCCGCCAAAAAACCACCATGCACCGCCAAAATAGTGCACCACCAATCTTTCATACACCGCCAAAATGTGGTGCAAAATTTAGCACTGCCAAACCACCAGAGGCAACAACAAGCACCGCCAAGAAAGGCAGCCCAAGACTACAAGACTACATTGTTATAGGCTTGCGCGATTTTTCGATTTAATCGTGAAGTTCGATTTATTTTTAAAATCACGATTTTTACGATGTAATTGAGGAAAGATCGGAAAATCGTCAAAAATTTCATGTTTTTACAAAATCTGAAGTATCCGTCGCATTATATCAGTACATGAGTACACTTAAAATCGATTCACGCCTGTGTTCATTGCGTGTATATCCCGCCGTGCCATGCATGTGTCGAATAATTACGAATTACAACACAAAGAGCTACAATAAACAAGCTAACAATAGCGAGGTAACACCTTTGTCATTGAGAAAACCAGCTAGTTACTCCGGCGAATCGCCATATAATTTTCTTTCTTTCGCTGCAGACCCTGAGTCTGTTGTGAAATGTCAAGTATATACAGTTTCAGAGTGTTAGGCAATCAGTGAACATAATTCTGTTTAATTCTAGAGTTAGCAATTTCAGACGGTCTAATAATTTTTCCTTTTTGATTCGGGTGTCATGTCAAATTAAAGAAAATAAAGCAACAGCATTCCAGATTGTTTGATTTTGAACTGTGCGTTCTGTTGATTACTCTTAAATGTAAATCGTACATTCTGAAAGCAACTATAAACCGCACTATAGGACGAGTTTACGCCGTTACACTAGTACCTACTCAAAGCTACCATCCTATGTATGTGAATTGCGAAGTATCTCCCGCGCTACTAATATTAGCGTCTTCGCGTTACTCCGGTAATTACCTAAACTCGTCCTACAAAGGGAGGCTATAAGCGGAAGCATCACGTAATTTATATATTTTTCTCGGCAACATTTTATCTCAAATTTTAATGAATTAAATAATATTTATTAAACTATACGCAATATTTAGGCGGTCCCAATTAATAATTTCACGCCCGCGATGATGGATATAAGATATACATTAAGCATAGACGTAGGATGGTAAGAATTCATCGCATGAACATCATCATGTGTTCTAATTTTGTGCTATTTTTGTATGATTTATTTAAACTTTCTAGAAACGAGTCACGTTAACCCGGTTTATGCTTTTGGGAATTTGGACCTACGATCTAATCGAAAATCGCGATTTTTTGCATAAAATCGATCGCGATGTTTCAAATAAAAAATCGCGCAAGCCTACATTGTTATCACACCAATAACTTTCAGGCAAATTGTTATTAACATATTCAACATATCGAGAGTTAAACATCAGGGAATCTGCAGAAATTTAGGTGGTTAAAGTTTATATGTACATGCCATAGTTCAAATTTGTTGCCTTCAAGTGGTTTTTTTACAAGGTATTAACCCCCACCCTACCCCACCACCCTAACCCACCCCAGCAGATGTACCATGACTTGTTAACTGAGGTCACAATACAGGGACGTATGTCGGTCACATAAGCGGCTGACCACGGCCATCATGAAAATGTCAAAATTATATGTCTTAGGTGAATTTATAACTTAGTAAATATTTTGTTAAATAAGATATTTTGAAACTAATTTCACTAGGAGCTGTTAGAGAAGCAACAGCTCCCAGTTAAATTAGTTTCAAAATATTCAACAGCTTACCTGTTTAGTTAGCGTGAGATTGATATTCTGGAAATTCAAGCTTCAAAGTATTAAAATCGATTCAAGTGTTCGTACAAAGTGGGTGGAGCTTGACTAAAAATGGGCGTGGCTTAAATAGAAATCAATCAGTCAATTCTTGTAATTGTGCATTGCTATACATGTACTTCGTCCTGTATGCAAATATCATCTACTTCCTTCATTTAGGTGTGCACTCACAAAACGGACGCCATCGTCTTCTTGTTTTCTTTTGCCGATAAATCAACCTTTGATGAACTGCCGCAACAGATTGCGAGATTCTGCATGCCAAATCAAGATGCGTGTAAACTGGTTCTCGGGACGAAGTATCCTTATGAAAATATGCACGCTTGTACAGGTCCAAAATGTGAAAAATCAGATTTTGGGTGAAGCAAAAATAAGTAGCTAATTTCCACCCCACATAACCTATCATTGGTAACCATTTCACTAATGAAACCTTTTTACATGTACATATTTCCCAATTTCGGCACAATCATACAGGAAAGATGTTAAATATCTTGAACATAATTTGACTGGAAGTCATTGCTGCCTTAGGGAGTCAGCAATGTCTTCTAGTCAAATTATTTTCAAAATATACAGCAATATCGCACAATTCAGATGTTATAATTATTTTCATTACAGGTGCATATTCACACCAGAATGCTTGAAAATAAAATTGTTAAAATTGTATTCTTTTATAGGCTTAAACTATGTGTCTATATGTAATGAATCGAAATAAATCTTATAAATTCTGGGAATTCAGGTTTCGATTGATGCACATATGGGTAAAGCTTACTCTAACTTAGCTAGAAATGGGCAGAGCTAGAAATGGTCCAAGCTTAGAAATGGGCCGAGCTTAACTAGAAATGGGCAGAGCTTATTCAGAAATGGGCCGAGCATAACTAGAAATGGGCAGAGCTTAGTTAGAAAAGGGCAGAGCTTAGCTAGAAATGGGCTGAGCTTAGTTAGAAATGGGCTGAGCTTAACTAGAAATGGGCAGAGCTTAGATAAAAATGGGCAGAGATTAGCTAGAAATGGAATGGGCAGAGCTTAGGTAAAAATGGGCAGAGATTAGCTAGAAATGGGCTAAGCTTAGCTAGAAATTAGCAGAGCTTAGCTAGAAATTGGCAAAGCTTAGCTGGAAATGGGAAGAGCCTAGCTAGAAATGGTGAGAGCTTAGCTAGACATGGATAGGCATAGCTCGAAGTGGATCCCTCATTTATCGTCCTTAATTGTCTGTCAGATTTGATGAGTACGCTCATAGTGAAGTCACGCAGAGAGACATACGTGATTTTGAGCATCACTGGTGCCTTCCCGTCTTACGAATACGTAATATACCAGACTATATGCAGCACAATGAAGTACATCGTCCAGAGTTAAATGATGTGGCACCAATTCTCAACACGATTTGTGAACACTTGTGGCATCGCGATGTGACGCTAGCGAGTAATTACAAAGATGTCAAATCGTGATATAGCTTGTGCGACAGGCCATGTTCTGATTGGCTGGAATTCTGGTAACTGATCTGTATGCATGTACTCACATGGCTGTTATAATGAGTTATAAATAATGTGTGTGGTGTGTTTCATGAGGTATGTATTAGGCTTGCGCGATTACACATTAAATTGAGTCACGATTGTTCTTTAAATCATTAATGTATATGATTAAAAATTAATTAATTGAATAATCGTGAATAAGTTCTACTGCATAAAATATTTCAAAACCTGCAATTTAATTACTCTTTAATGTGATCGCTCCCGAACATTGACATTTTTCTCAGTAAATGTATGTCCATTTGCAGGCCAAGAGACTTTAAAAATGTATCACTGGAATGACTGGCTCGAGTATCGAGCCAGGCATTCCAGTGCTACATTTTCAAAAATTGTCTTCTCTTGGCCTGCAAATGGCATTTCTAAATACCATTGCAGCTTTTGTCATTCATTATACCTTTGTTATTATGTCACGTAATTAGTACCCAAGCTGATTAATCGATTAATCATTATTATTCTTAAATAATCGATCGCGATCACTCAAAGCAATAATCACGCATGCCTACTATGTATCTCCAGTTATTCCAGAATCTGTTCTGGGCTTATAAGCGGCAAAATCCATCTATATTGGCCAGAATCAGTTTGTTTATTACATTAACACTTTAAAGGTCTTGTGAGGACTTGCGGTCGATAACGAGTTTCAATTAATTTTATGGTCTACTACACTATTTAAACACAATAGCGTCACTTTGTAGTGAAAAAATTATGTTAGGCAGCCCAAATAACGAGATTAAATGACGCCTCAATCTGAATCACATCACCACTCGCTGTGACGTCACACCAGGAACGGCGCTGTGAGCTGGGTCTGTAGTACAAAGGTAACATATTTTAAAATGTGTGTTTAACAGGATAGACTTCACCTACCATAACATAAATTATGTCAGGTTGAAGTCTTCAAGAAAAAATCATGATTTATTAAAATCTATTATGATATTTACTCATTTTTAATGGTTTCATGGATAGCTATATTCGCATAATAATAGGCCTATCACTACGGTAAACCATGGGCAATGCTGAAAATCGGCAATATTTCAATGCATGTGACAAATACTCTGTAGTCTAGTAGGCCTAGTTGTGAATCCATTACCATTCTTGAAAGGACTGGGTGTACTATGTGATATCTGGGATGGATGGATGTGAGTGTGATGATCGAGGTGGGTGGGAGAGGTTGAAGATGGCTATTATTGTACTATTATTCATATCTAAATGTACAGCTACAGAGTGCAGTTACAACTTTTTCTGAAGATTACGAGTGTACAATAAGTGTGTCAGTGTGTCCTATGTGAAATTTCCCGTGATTACTGATTAGAATGTAATTCTTTACCTATTAAGCTTTTGGCAATGTGTTTGTATAATAATAATGTAGAGGCGTGTACGGGTCAACACGTACGTTGGTGTGTGTGTGGGGGGGGGGGGGAGGCGCCATGACAACCATATGAACTATATCGTTTTCAAACCAACTTCTTCCATGTATGGAAGTAGCATACACTCGTATTTCAATGTTATGAAAAAGCAAAACTGTAGCAGATGAACAAATTTTAAATAGGTAGGCGAACTGACAGATGTTCAGTGGTCGCTAGCGTATCATCTTTACTTACAGTGCAGCTCATAAATAAGTTTAAATGCTTCCAAAGCAAAAACACAAATATGTTAGCTAGAACCATATGAACATGATAAAAGAAACGTTATGTTGAATATTTTGAACACAATTTGGGTTGAAATCCAACCCAATTATGTTCAAAATATTCAACAGTATGTTATTTAAGTTGTACTATAAGCGTGCGGACGGCAGTGAAAGCCTCGCTACGCATCTCGACCGCTGCCTAAATTGTAAACAAACCGTGTACTGTCAATAATATGTCAATGTAGACTATACGCAAATAGATTAGTTTAGATTAGATTTATATTTGCCCGACATTTTAGTTAATTTTAAACACATAACTGGAGTAACTGCTATATTGCAATTTATTCATACGCCTACACAATGGTAAATTGCGATCGTACGTGCACTGAGCGGTGCAGGCCTAATTAACTTTCATTTAAAAAGGTGTACATTTGTGTACATGTATGCTTATCATCTATGCAAAATCTCTGCAGTCAATCCAGAAAGATCAGATATATATGCATTTGTAGAATTGTATTCCAAGAAGTGTGTGTGTGGGTTTGGTTAAATATAGCCTAATTCACGTACACGAAATCCGATCTTACTGTCACCTCTAACAGGCTTATACGTTAGAATTGTGATGTCAGGCACCATGACCATGAGGTCTATCCTTTAAGTTTAATCAACAAAAATATCAACTTCAATATTGTTATGTCTGACGACAATAAGTGGGCGGGAATATGCATAACAAAACATGGAATCCTGTTTTATCGATTGTTTTGTTGCCGTTCAACAAAACAGTTGTTTATTATTCATTTGTGCGAAAAAACATCTCCGTGCCTGGCGGGTGGTGTTACAATTGGAATTCCTAGGGAATGCATCTTACAGCAGGGTTGCCAGATAATAGCGCCATGTCAGATAGTGGCTGTATATTCATAACAATATTATTGCACCTTTGTGCATCTCGAACAATGTGTCCATGTGTGAACAATGAATTGTCAAAGAATAGGTGCATAGGCGCCTAATACGCGCAGCAGTAGAGAGCCTAGCTATGCTCCCCGAGATAATAATCTAGACTAATAGGAATTGGTGTCATCCCGGTGTGATGTCACAACTCTAGCGCGATAGCTAAAAATGTTTGGTTGTCAAGGTGGTTGATATGCTTATCTCAGCTTTTGCTGGGCCGATTACAAAAATTTTAAAAGCATTTTGTTCTAGTAAAGGAGAATCTGTATTATGATTGTCAAGTTAATCAGAGCAATCGGGTATCTAGTCCTCACATCTTTAAACAATGAATTCCTGACATCTTATTTTCAGTGCTACAATACAGGAAGATTGTTGAATATTTTGAAATTAATTCGACGAGAAGTCATTGTTGCCTTTCAAAATATTCAACAGAATAGGTTTTATATCGTAAAGAATATACTTTTTCAGGGATTTGTCAGTGAAAGGGTTAAGAGCAATTTAGTTTTTGTCGGATATATAAAATTGAAGTGCATGGTTTATATATATATATATATATATATATATATATATATATATATATATAGCGTGGAGTATCCAGTTTCGGGGCGCCTAAGCAGAAATTGCTATAAATGTAATAAATACCATAGATATTTTTTAATAATTTGACTGGAAGCTGTTGCTGCCTTTGGAACAATCTACAGCAATGTGGTGAAAACTTTGAAATTATGTTGACTGGAAGCTGCCGGGCCATAGTAATTTATAAATGTTCATTAATTTATGTGATTATAAATTAAGTAATCAAATAATCGTGAGTAATTTCTACTGCGTAAATATGTCAAAATCTAGCTTTTGATTACTGTTTAATGCGATAAATTAATAAAATTGAAGTTTTGCTCGATGATTGTATATCCATCTGGACGGCAAGAGACTGTTTTTGAAACTGTATCACTTGAATGACTGGCTCGAGAATCGCGCCAGACATTCCAGTGATACATTTTCAAAAATAGATTTCTCTTGGCCTGTAAATGAATATTTCTAAACACCATTTCACCATTTTGGTGTTATGTCTGGGTAATTTGTACTCAGGCTGATGAATCGAGTAATCACAATTATTCTTAAATAATCGCTCGTGATCACTCGAGTAATAATGCGCAAGCCTACCACTAGGTTGTATTTGTGAACAGTTACAAAATCTATTCATAATGGTTTACTCTTCCGAACAAAACATTTTCCCTCGGAGAAGGTAGAATCTGAACAATTAATCATCTAAACCTTGCACACCAGAAATGACAAATTCCTTTTAATATACAAATATATTGTTAAATATTTTGAAACTAAATTGACGGGAAGCTGTTGCTGTGTAAGGAAAGTAACAGCTTCTAGTAAAATTAGTTTCAAAATATTCCACAGATTACCTGTAGTTGTATTGTAATTTGGAATCAGGAATTTTAATAGTTAAATGAATAATAGTTTATTTTGATAAAACCGCTCTAGGATATTCCTATATGAAGCTTTTTTGTTGTATTTTTTCTATAAATTTATTTAATTTTATATATTTTTGTTTTAGTCTTTTTAACTTATTGAACAAATCATATATTTCAATGATGTTATTACATTTATCAATATTCATGAATGTTAATTTAATGTATATATTTTCGTTATATAATTTTGATATATATTTATATTTTTTCTATTATTCTTTAAACTATATTTATTAGCATATTAAACGCTGGACTGATCTCTGTCACTGACGATTTGTCAGTGTAATTGGCACCAAAAACAGCCTCTGCAACAAAGTAGCTGAATATACCGATAATGGACTTTTCCAGTTTTAGCTATGCCCCCGCCCATCACTAGCTAAGCTCCACCCACACTTCACCATGTTGGGATTGATCGATCCTTGAATGCCCTGACTATCAATTTCCGGAAAACTATACAGTTAAACTGTTGACTATTTTGTAACTAATTTGACTGGGTGCTGTTGCTGCCTATGGCAGCAACAGCGGCCAGTCAAATTAGTTTCAAAATATTCAACATGATATTTATTAAATAGTAGACATACAACAACGCATAACGCATAGTCCATCTTCAACGATGCGTTCATGACATACTTATCTATGTCATCCATGGCGTCATAATGATGTCATTGATTGTGATTCTATTCATCACGTAGTTGATTATGATGTCATATGATGGATGGATACAGTGGAAAAGTCTATTACACCTATAATGAATGATGCAACATTTAACCTCCATAAGTTCTTATGGAGGTTAAATGTTGGACACAGAAGGCAAAGCGGCGATTGCGGATCATTAGTAAATTTATCAAACATACTTGATATTCACGAATTCGTGGCATAATTAACCCGTTAACCCTCGAATTTGTTCAAGAAAATGTCAATATCCTCGTAAAAAAATGTCCATTTGCTGACCAAGAGAAGACTATTTTTGAAAATTTACCACTGGAATGACTGGCCAGTCATTCCAGTGGTAAATTTTTTTAAATAGTCTTCTGCTCTGCAAACGGACATTTCTTAAGACCACTGCAGAAGCCTGATGAATTCCTAAGAATTTTTCGTTAATCAGCGGGACAAGTACAAAAATCAGCTATCTCTTCAGTCCTTTAGAGCATTGATGTGTGATACATATATACGGAGAGGATATCACATAAGTAAAATGTTGACATTTTGTATCAGATTTATTACTCATTTATTAAGATCTCATTTGGAACCAGCTTTAGTGAGTTCTAAATGAGATTTTCCTAAGCGATTGTGACAAAATTTGACATGGTATGGCAACAAGTGTGATCATAAGCTAGTATTTTAACAATTTTATGACCATTGTACATTACCGGTATGTTTTTGTTATCGTGGTAGTGCTTCACTGTTCTGTTCTGTGAGTTCTGAACAATACACTACAAAATATTGAATGAAACACAAAGCATTTGTTATTATTATCCCGGGGTGGGTGGGTTAATTAATATCCAATTGATCTTTTCAAGCTCTCTATAATTAAGCCTTTCTTCTTCTTCTTTTCGATCGCTGATATCACACTTAGAGAGCCGTTCTCAAGATGAAATCTGTGGTTTTCTGCAGTTCTTCCACAGGCCCATACAGCTTTTCAAGAAGAGGTTGACAAAGGCCAGATCTCTTCTCTCAGCAGCTGATACGTACTGCAACATTGAGCCTTTCATTCTAGAATATTTTAACTGTAGTAGTTGACACAGCTTTTTGTGAGAATTCTTGAGGTGCGATTTCCGGGAAATGACTACCCTTTAGTTACGTGCTGAATGACATTCACCCATGTGAACGACAGTTTATTGAGGAGTATTACTAAATACTGAGTACTCGAATACAAACATATGACTTATTAGACTAGATCATACTGTAGGTGGTTATACGAACTCTAACCATATGAGTGCTACTCTACTAGGAGCCTAAACTCGCTCTCATATCTGGGTTCCTACTTACACGTGTTAGATTTCACTACGCTTTCGAAAATAGTTACCTAATAACAGTGTTGAAAATCAACATTTTAGTAGTTAGAGCATTATTTTCATGACATCACATGAACCAGACTTTATTTATTTTAACTACTATTTTGAGATAGATAGCGTCGAAGTGAGCAGTCATACGTAGTTACCATTCTAATTTCGTAGCAATTTACGCCAGATGTCAAATCGCAAAATACATGTACTGTAGCTAATGAAGACGGCATATTTTCATATTTCAAATTATTTTCGATCAATCTAACCCCTTAAACCGGTATTTCGTTAATACTGGTTTAATTAGTGATACCGTCACCGGTTTTCTTTTAGGCCAAACCGCCCAGCCCTATACAGTAGTATGATAATAGTACACACAATATTGTTATATCATCGCTAGGCTTGTGCGAGTGATCACGATCGATTATTTAAGAATAATCGTGATTACTTGATTAATACGCCTGGATACAAATTACTCGCATGTAACCTCAAAGGGATATCGGGGATGAAAGCCCTAATGGTGATCAGAAATGTCCATTTTCAGGCCAATAGATTATTTTTGAAAATATGCTCAAGCCAGTCATTCCAGTGATACATTTCCAAAAATAACCTGTTGGCCTGAAAATGGCCATAATTCGCTGAGCAAACTGTCGATTTTCGGTCACATCAAAGAGTAATTAAAATGTAGGTTTTGAAATATTTTATGCACTATAAATTATTCACGATTATTCGATTATTTTATTTTTAATTGTAGGGATTCACGATTTAAGAAATAATCATGATTTTCGATTTAATCTTGTAATCGCGCAAGCCTAGTAATCGCTGCTTATGCAACAATGGCTGGAGTAATCTATTGTTCATGGTGGAGCTCAGCTAGAGATGGCTGGGGAGTAGCTAAAACTGGATTCATCCATGTGACAGCTAATATGTGACAGCTAATATGTGACGTATTTGATTATGATGTCAGATATTTGAGTCATAGATCAAATCCCTTTATTAATTGCTCGCCCTGCGTGAATCATTTTACTCCATCCAGTAAAGCTGATGATCAATCGCATGACATCTTAACATTGTGACATCAGTTGAAGTGATGCCAATTGGATAATGAAGATATATATGCTTGGGGGCACATGGCCCATGATTGGGACCTCCAAGTGGGCAAAAACGGACACTTACAAATATCACAGGTACTCCCTTTGCCTACATGGGCACCTCTAACAGAACAACAGATACCGCAGCAGATGTTCTATGGTTAAAATTACATCCGAGGTAGACTTGCGCGATTACGTGATTAAATCGAAAATTGCGATTATGTTTTAAATCATGAGTTTATATGATTAAAAATTAAATAATCGTGACTATTTTCTATCGCATAAAATGTTTCAAAATCTAATTTTCAATTTCTTTTTTAATGCGATCAGTCATGAAAAATTACATTTTGTCTAGTGAATTTATGCCCATTTGCAGGGCAAGAGAAGACTATTTTTGAAAATCGAGCCAGGCATTCCAGTGATACATTTTCAAAAATAGTCTTCTCTTGCCCTGCAAATGGACTTTTTTAAACACCATTGCAGTTTTCGTCATTGATATTCTTTTGTTGTTATGTCTTAGTAATTTTTATCCCAGCTGATCAATCAAGTAATTACGATTATTTTTTAATAATTGATCGCGATCACTCAATACAATAACTGCACAAACCTAATCTGAGGTGCCCGCACACAGGTCACCGCCTGCCCCATCGGTCCCCAGGTGGCACTGCAGGTCGCAACACGGTACCCTTAAATGGTATCTGGTCACCTAGTTGCCCGCACCTGCACATCTAACATTGGTTCCCCAGGGGCACAGTGCATGCCCACAATCGGTACCAGGGAACCATATAAAGGGGCACCACATTCATAACTTGTACCCAGGCTGGAGAGTATAAAAGGTTTAGGCAAACAGCCATCCAACTATTCAGACTGAGTCCAACAACTCAGCGTACGGTTATAAGAAACACAGCTCTTACAGAGATATTACGTTGTTATTAATCTACCATCACAATATATACGTACATGCTTGCTTGACACATCGGATCCGGTAACACATCTACCTACCTGTATCACGCCTGTACATGTTACTGACTTACCGCAGACCTCAGTGGCTCAAGAAAACAACCAGGCCTTTTTTCTAGTTGCAGAACTCTATGCAGATTTCTCAAAAATGTAAAAAAAATATGACCGGCCGGTTGATACGTGTTCCGAGCCATAATCGAAAGGTAGGAGTGGCTACGATAATTAGCCAAATTGGCTTTTAAATTGAGGTTAGTTACGCTGTAAGAATATTCTTTTGAGAATTGTGAAAATAATTTTCCCAGGCAGTGATGGCTACCATTATTTTCAAAATATTTAAAATCATTTATGCCTCATTACCATGAAATTATGGTAATCTATTAGTACTTCAGCAGTGAAAGGGTTAATAACATGAGATTGACCATTAACCCTTTCACCGATGAATTTCAAGCGAACCATACAGGAAAATTGTTGAATATTTAGAAATTAATTTGACTGGAAGCCATTGCTGCCTTAAGCAGCAATGGCTTCCAGTCAAATTAATTTCAAAATATTCAACAGAATAAGTTTTATATTGTAAAGAAGTACTTTTTCAGGGATTTGTCAGTAAAAGGGTTTAACAGGTGTGTGGATAGTCAATAAAATCTTGTCCAATCACAATTTCAAACACGGTGTATGTATTTACATAACTTGTTTAATATTTCATCCAGTATTTAAAGATTATAACATCTGCTTAAAATAATGAATGGTTTTGTCATAATTTGTACACTGATAATTAACCCTTGCCATCCCAGCATCTCCGTCAATAAAACATTTCATTAACCCTTTAACACGCATATCAGCCCATAACGGCTTCTGTAGTGGTCTTGAGTAATGTCCATTTGCAGGCCAAGACTATTTTTGAAAATTTACCACTGGAATGACTGGCTCGATACCTGAGCCAGTCATTCGAGTGGTAAATTTTCAAAAATATTCTCTTGGTCTGCAGATGGACATTTTCTATGACAAAATTTAAATTTTCTTGAATAAATTCAAGGGTTGAAGGGTTAAAGTTGATGGATATATTTAGAATATAATTTGACTGAAAGTTAAATTACTTTGAAAATATTCCACAGTTGTGGTTCATACACTGATGAGAGCTTGTTCTATATCTGGTGTGTGAGATTTAAAGGGTTAAATAAACAGTTTTCATCAATTATGAGTGAATTATAACTGTATTTATATCTACTAAAGTCGCAATGTTTCTATAAAGATCACCTATCTTTAGGGCCAGGAAATACTCTTTTAAATGTCTGCCTTTAACACTTGAATTTATTCAAGAAAATTTCAATTTTACAGCTAATATCCATTTGCAGACGAAGATGATTTTTTTTGTAATTACCACTGGAATGACTGGCTCAGTTATCGAGCCAGTCATTCGTGGTAAATTAAAAAAAATAGTCCTCTTGGTCTGCAAATAGACATTTCTCAAGACCACTGCAGAAGCCGTTTTTTGCTGATATGAGTGTTAAATGGTTAAAGCTGTCATGACATGGTAAAATAGTGAATTTTATCACTTCCAATTAACATCAGCGTTATCAATCAATTTATGTTTTAGTTATTGATTCTAAGTAACCTTCATCAAACAGTCTTGGAGCCATAGCTACTGGTGGTGTCATAATGTTGTTCATATGAATATGGAAATAAAAATTAACTCTAATTAACACGTAACTTAAGTATGCCCAATATTTATAGCAAAGTTCGCGTGGACCCTATCCCGCTCACAGATCAGAATGGCAAATTCATTATGATGTAGCATTAATATTCTGAAAATAGTCTGACTCAGGACCTGTTGCTGTCATAGATAGCAACAGGTTCCAGGCAAATTACATTCAAAATATTCAACAACTTTCCAGCATAGTTCTCTTGAAATTGAGACACTGACATTGCAAGGCTTAAACTTTTAATGATTAAATTTGCTCAAATAATGAAAATATGTATGTAGTGAATGTCCATTTGCAGGCCAAGAGATTATTTTTGAAAATTTACCACTGGAATGGCTGCTCGGTAACCAAGCCAGCCATTCCAGTCATAAATTTTCAAAAATAGTCTTCTCTTGGCCTACAAATGCACATTTTTCAAGACCACTGCAGAAGCCATTTTTGGCTGGTATGGGTGTTAACCGGTTAACAGACAGGCAAAGTTAAGTACTGGTACATTATGGGTCATTTCTTCTCTCGGGTCCACAAGAGAGGTGATCTTTATAAACAGGTTTGACTCTAAATATTGGTCGGCCGTTTGACCACTAAATTCTGTTCTGTGCATCATTATAACTCTACATGTACTGGATATAAAATGCGGCCATGTGGCACACTGACCATGGTCACTTAGTTCATGTGCGAGTTTCCTGATTGTACAGAAAAAATCGCGGAATGTGCAAGAAATCATCTAGACTCATGCCGATATATCGATACTTACTAATGTAGGTTTACAATTATCATAACAATAAGTATATATGTATATTATTTGAGGATTGAGAATAATTGACATAATTCTCTAATCATTGAGTGTGTATAGATTGCATGTAAATACTCAGGGGTATAAATTGCATCAATGCTCTTCTGCTTTTCAATTCATAATGACTCATTAATGAACTTTATCATATGTGAAATAATGTTCACGAGTACTATGTTATCTTGTTAACAAATATCAATTAACCATTTAACCCTTGAATTTGATCAAGAAAATTTCAATTTTCTCATTGAAAATGTCCATTTGCTGACCAAGAGCAGACAATTTTTGAAAATTTACAACTGGAAAGACTGGCTCGGTTATCGAGCCAGTATTTCCAGTTGTAAATTTTCAAAAATAGTAAATTGACATTTCTCAAGACCACTGGAGGCCGTTTTTGGCTGATATTAGTATTAAAGGGTTAACGCTCATATCGGCCAAAGCAGCTTCTGCTGTGCTTTTGAGAAATGTCCATTTGGAGACCAAGAGAAGACTATTTTTGAAAATTTACAACTGGAATGACTGTCTCGATAACCGAGCCAGTCATTCCAGTGGTAAATTTTCAAAAATAGTCTGCTATATGCAGCAACAACACCCAGTCAAATTAGTTACAATATATTCAACAACTTACCTGTATAGTTTTCAGGAAATTGGTAGTCGGGGCATTCGTGTATCAATCAATCCCAACACTGCGAAGTGTGGGTGGGGCTTAGCGAGAGGTGGGTGGGGCATGGCTAAAACTGGATTGGTCTATTATATATTCCACCAGATAAATTAGTTTCAAAATATTCAACAGCGTTCCTATATGTTTGTCTTGACATCGAATTTCAAGGATTAAAGGGTTAATTGCCTTAAACTCATAATCGTTATCTCAAGGTAATTATATAGCAAAGGTGTTGAATACTTTGAAACTAATTTGTTTAATACTTGGTGATTCAACCTTCTTGCATTGTACAGGTATCAATGAAAATCTGTATTCCTGTATGCACTAAGTGACTCTAGGACATTGATGTTTGACCTTTTTACCGTAAACTAAAAAATTTTCTAATCAGTCATATAAATTTATTTGCTGAATTTGGTGATATATCTACTTCATAGGATTCTTGAAATATGCCTCAGACAGACGGCACCAATCGTAATGCTCACACTGGCCTTTGGCAGCGTGAGTAATTACCATATTGGACAATTAAACAATGACATCCTGTCGTTCGCAGGATTACACCAAAACAGTCGAGCCTGGGAGACAAACGTCGTTGTTACTTCCAAGCCCTTTCTGGAGCCATATAGCTTGGTGTGCAGAAAGGTCGCCATTGGCCAGAAGTCCCTCTTGAAGCGAGTACGGGTCTGCAAGATGTGCTCTGGTGTTTGGTCTTCCATACTGCAGAGACAGGTTGGGGAAAACACCAGCTTCATCAGTCTTCTGTACAAGTTTGTATTGAGGCAGAAATGACCAGTTCATAATCACATAACAATGTCCTCCCAGCAGTTAAGTAGATGGTATGCATCCTTTGCTGCCATTGGCTGCATCACCACTTTCATAAGAGCTTTCTTCTGACCGTAACTGACACTGGTGTCTGGATGTCCCCCTCTTTCTCCGATTTTCGCCTGTCGATCTGCTGGTTCATTGCTTGGTATTTCAGCGAGCCAGCAAGCACTGCAGAACCACTCGTCTCCAGTTGGCAACTTCTTGAAGGCTTCTCATGAGACTTAGGAAGTTTGTCTGATGTAATGGCTTGTAGGACCGAGAGAAAAACAACTCAGAGGGTCGCTGTCTGAGTAAAGAACCATGGATGCAGCTTGCATGAGAGCCTAGACTTCGGCTGCGTATTTGGAGCAGTATTTCTGATCTGTGTAATGTAGGTGAATACAGACGTAGGCATTTTTTGGACATACACCATATTTAGGGATATTTTCGTAATTGGGTCCCCTCCGTGAAAGCGGTCCCAGGTCCATACCATCCCAGCAAGCAAACGTAAATCTTCAAACATTGGGATATTCGATATATCGCGATATTTATGCACTACATATCGCAATATTTTCGTTGATTAATAACATGCTCGCCTAATGGCCACTCACTAAAGTTATCAACTCCTCTAAATATGCTGTAATCCGCTACTGTCTTTGACATGGGCTCAAATGCTTTAGAAAATGTGCAAGGACATAAACTCTGAAATTTAATATCAATTTACTAACTGTCTGCTGGCTGAATTTCTACAGACTATCTTTTCCATAGGGGTTAACTCTCTATATGCTGAATATTTTGAAAACAATTTGACTGAAGGTTGTTGGCTAATTATTAACGTAAAGAATTACAAAAACACGCCATCTATCATTCTTGACAAACCAAACCACCAGATACTGGGACATGCAATCAACTACAATTTGGTTGAATTGAACTAAAATGTTATAACAAATTATTCATTCATGTGGCTGGATGAATGGGAATATCTTAGCACTCCACATACCATGACAACTGGAAACCCATCAGTCCGCTGTCGCGTAGATCTAAATCCATGCCCCAATACTGTCCACCCATAGAGTACATCAAGACATAGTATTTAATAAATGAAATGGTATAACAGTCTGGTTAAGAGTCTTGTGTAGAACTCAAGCTCTTTAATAATCAGTTGTATAGTCTAGTCTACGGGCATGTCAGATCCGTTGGTGCAACCAATACTACTTATTATTGACCTACTTGAGCGACCACCTTCCTTTTAGAGCCAACTGTCTTAAAGAACCACCATCTCTTGGCTCCAAACGCCATATCCTATCTCCGGTCATGTGTATCAAAGCTGTCATGACGTATTACAATAGTCAATATTAACCCAATTTCCTTTTTTCAGTAACTATTACGGGTCTGGTTAAGAGAAGCCTGTTGGCTCAAAAATCAATCCAGGCATTCCAGTTATTTGTTTTCAAAAAACATTTTCTCTTGGACCTGCGAATAGACATTTCTACACGTAATTGCATCTTTCGTCATTGATATGCTTTTGTTATTTCTTGATAATTTTTACTCAGGATGGTTAATCAAGTAAATACGATTATTCTTAAATAATCGATCGCGATCACTCACATCAATAATTGCGCAAGCCTAGTAACCACTACATTTGCATTATCACAGCTGTCATGTGTTTATTGTTTAGCCACATATGGCTCACACCAATGCCTACTGACTGACCTATATAATAAGTGTTCCTTTTATAATGCACCAGGAAGGATAGCTGGTGTAAAGTATCAATAACTGCGCTCATAATAGTAGCTGAAGATGAAAGTTTATCAATAACATGTTACTAGTATGTGTTGACATTGGATATTTTAACATGGCATGACAGCTTTATGTAAACACCTGCCTCTCATGTCTAATTGTTTGTGCTCTATACCGTGGTCATTTAAGTTTAAGTATATAACACATGTCACGCTTAATTTGTGTTCTTGACAAAGCTCTGGTCATGTTTGACATCTGCATTCTGAAATTCTGTGCTGGGATTTCTCGGCGATGTACCGGTTGTAATTTTATTCTTGATAGAGTGCGCACTTCCGATGATACTACTAGTCATGGAATGCGGGCGGGAATTACACGGCGATAAGCGCTTTAAGTCACTCAAGGAACTGGATGTTGTTTCGACTTCTGACAAGCGACTCATTGAGCTTCGAGACCTTTGCGCATTCTCTGCCATCTTCTGAAGGTGTTCGTTAATATCGGATACTACTTCCATGTCTTCGAGGTGTGATAAGCTGTCTTGTTTAATAGGTTTCTTTGCCAGTGCCTCGGCAACCTTAATTGGTAGATCAGACTTCTCTTCAATAGGTGTCGATTTGGGGTTGGTCTGCTGGCCCACACTTTTCTGGTGTAACAGCAGTTCTGTTGTCGATGTCTGCCGATTTACACCTGAAGGAACAATATTTAAAGAGATTAACTCATGTTATTTATGATATGAAATAGTCAGACTTTTTACAAATTAAACTGGAAATTTCCACACAAAAATTGCACACAAAATTGAAGACTTTTCTATGGAAATTTCAAGCATTATATACCATATATATCATCAATATTAAAATTCTTGGTGCCTTCAGTTTATCGTGTTCAGGAACACCGGACAGAATCTTGTGTACCTCCCCTAAACCTCTTCAACTATTGTTTGGCATAACTATTTGTCAATATATAGACAATTTGTACACATGCCTGCATTCACACATGCCAGATATTGCTGCAGTAAGTCACAACATAGGATGTATTCTGCATTTAGCCGTCGCCGCTGCGAGCCACCAGACAATTATTTCAATGAGTAAAAACTCTTGACTTGTTGAATATTTTGAAAACAATTTGACTGAAAGTTGTTGGTGTCTTAGCCACCAACAACTTCTAGCCAAATTGTTTTCAAAATATTTAGCAGGTCTAGAGATATGACCCTTGGAATATGTCGTCTGCAAAAGCCCAGCAGTCAGATGGATAATGTTAACAAATACCCATGTGCATTAAGAGTGACAATAGGGGTAAAGTAGAGCTAGGTCAGCCCACATTGTCCAGTTCATACTCAAGCTGACCAATTATTGCTTATGTAAATGTCAATTTGATGACCTGACAAGAAGGCTATTTTTAACAATTTTACCACTTGACAGATTGGTACGAAGCATTCCAGTGGTAAATTAAGTCTTCTGTTGACATGCAAATGGAAATCCGCAAGACAACTGCAGAGGTCAGCGTTGGCAACTGTTAACCTAAAAAGTTTCATCTCAACTTTAGCACAAAATAAACAACCCTGAGGCCTAGTACACCAAATGGTCAGCGAAGTGGCGGTGGCTATGACTGTCATTCCGCAATAGTAAGCGAATAAGCGATCGACACTCGTACCCACTGAGTCATAACCGACCGTTTGTTGCACTAGGCCCTAGATGTGAATATTTATACTCTGAAAGATCTGATTAACTAAATATATATTACAGAAAATATGGTATTTCTTGGGTTAGTGATCTAATTTCATGCACAACATTGTATACGTGGTATAATGGTCAATCCGACAAACGATTTTGAATGCGCGATCTGAAAAAAATTGGATCACTCTCGTAGTTGAGACTATAACTGGCATGAGGCTAGACAAATATACATATTCTACTTGTCCAGAGATAAATATGACCTACTATATGCTCATAGAACATTTAAATAATAACAGCATTTTACATACAGTAAGCAAGTGTGTGCGTGCGTGTGTGTGTACATGCATGCATATTCATTCTTCGAAGCAAATTACTGTTGTGCATGAAATTAGGTCATGACCTAAAAACTTTAGAACTGTTTAGTCTATGGTCGTAAAGCCTTCCATGGCATTCACCGGAAATGAAGGCACACCAAATTTAATGTGGTAGATTGGTTTGTGATGAGGACCCGGAAGTGAGAATTTAGTGGTGATGAGGATGCTAGTATGTTTGTCGATCCACATGTGATGCTCCTACCCAGTCTATCGGATTAATGTGCACACTGCTTTGGGTAATTCTAACCCTATTACGCAAGAGTTTAACATCTAGTTAGCTCACCAGTGGCCCAAAGAACTTATACCATGATGGCCATCCATCCTGATCGCTTTTTGTCCTTAACGGTTTTACAAATTTCGGCCAAATGTAGCTGGAAGTGTCCTATGGTGGTCAGCTCCAGAAATTCTATTCAGAATTTTGATTGATTTAATTTTTGGGTGACAGTCTTATGAAAGATTTACAGGAAATAGTTAAAATCCTCCTCCTGAGCTGCTTGACATAGTTCAAATCAATTTAGTTAGAAGGATTCTATGGTGGTAGGTTCAAAATCTTTATTTAGAATATAGATTTTTGAAAGATTTACTTGATTGTGCCAAAACGCTTCTCCTTAGCTGTGATAGATTTAATAAAATTTGGCTAGAAGGACCCTATCATGATAGGATCCAGAAAAAGTCAAAACACATCTTATCCTTAACCGCTTGGTGGATTCTAACCAACGGTGACTGGAATGATCCTACGGTGTTCGGCTCTAGAACTTTATTCAGAATTTTGCTTGGTTGATTTTCTTTGGCGACCATCTTGGATTTTTTAAATTTATAACGATACCCCTTAATCAATAGCCAAATTTCAACGGAATTTGAGTGGAACGATCTTATCGCGGTAGGTTTCAACATATCAAACAAGAATTTTGAGTGGGCAATTTTTTGGGCGACCATCTTAGCTTTTCCATAAATGATCCAGAAATCCTTTGAAACGTATCTCCTAAACCACTTAGCGGATCTTAAACAAATTTGCGAAAGATCCTATCATGGTAGCCTGGTAGCTTTTCAGAATTTTCATTGTCAATTTTTTGGTGCCCATCATGGATTTTCCGAAAACTATCTATCATGGCTTTAAATGCAAATGGTTCAAATGCTAATGGTCCAGGTGAGCGGCAAAGGCCCTTGGGCCTCTTGTTCTTATATTGTTATTACCTTTATTTCTCTGGATTTCAAGTGTACTATCGCATGCCAGAGTAAGACTATTTTTGTAAATATACTACTGGAATGACTGCCTCCGGTATTAAGAGACAGTCCAGTGTGACCATTAAGTCTTCTCTTGACCTGCAAATGGACATTTCTCAAGACTATTGCAAAGGGCATTTTGTGCCAACTTGAACACTAAACTGTTACAGATAGCAAGGCGCTCAGGAAGAGAGGGTATCAATGATACAAATATTATCAAAACCGACTTGGCAGTTATTGGGCACAAATAAAACTTCTATTTTAAACAAAAGGCCTGTATCGCTCCACCTGCAACATCAATATTTGACCCGGGAACATCAAATATCTGATAATTCTGGCTGTAATATTTCTTTAGGAAAGGTGGCAATTTGAAGTTTCAACGGTAAAGCTTTTGAGACAGATGATGTTTCAGGCTTAATATAGATTACCAACACAGATATATGTGCACAAATATTGGAGGATGGACAGAACATACACACATAATCCACCCTAGCTCCCCGGCTTGTGCAAAGCAAATTGATGATAATAATAATAATAATAATAATAATAATAATAATAATAATAATAATAAGCAGTAGCACAAATGATGAAACTAGATGACCTAGTGATGAAAATAAAGCATGTACATTGCTATCAACTGATAAAGCGGGGATGAATGGAATAATGGTGTGTTGCATCATAGATAGATGAAGTGGGTGAGTGGGGTGGGTGTGTGTGCTGGGGTGCTGAGATGGTATGAGAGTCTTCTATTAACATAGGCTGGTGAAGAAAGCATTGTGTCACACCAATATTAATGGGAGGGAGAACCGGGCGACCACCAGGGATGTCACTGTCATAGGGGGTGCCGAATTACGTCAAGAAATGCATTCTACAGGGATGAGATTTTTCCCATTTTTATTAGAAATCTTATTTTTTAACCAGATTTATAGGAAATCCTATAATTTTGTTGGCCGGATTTTCAAGAAACATCACACTTGCAGAAATAGTACTATCCTTTCCATTTTATGATTAGAATGTTCAAGAAAATCTAAATTTCTGCTTAATGAATGTTGATTTGCAGGAAGAGATACATTTTAAAAATTTATCACTGGAATGACTGGCTCGCTTACTGAGCCAGTCATTCCAGTGGTAAGTTTTCAAAGAATGACTTCTTGTCCATTAAATGGCTATTTCTGAGGACCATTGGATAAGCTCCTGACAATGAATTTAAGGGTTAATTACCTAGAGATCATGACAATTGTTAAATCAAGAAGGACTGATACTTTGTATCGAGCCATTTCCACATCCCTGATTCTGAGAGCATCCAGATTTGAAAATTTGCTGCGGGATGATCCCTGGACCCCACAGAGGTGCCAAAAGTTTGGTCTCGCCCGGGACACCATTTCACCTATGACCGGCACTGTCCCTTCTGCAGAGTTCAGTTATTACCCTCCAACGCAACACAATTCCCATAATTGTGTCAGGATGACTTTGATCCCTAAATCAGTAGAAGTCTGGAACCCCAAGTGCAACATTAGCGGACACATACACATAGAAGCAAATGCCATATACACCATGTGTTGGGGGGGGGGGGGGGGGGCGGGGGGATGCTATGGGTGGGGTGGATAGGTATGATATCACACACATAGACAGATCTACAGGTAAGTTGTTGAATATTTATAAACTAATTTGATTGGAAAATGTTCATGTTTAGTTAAACGAGTTTCTAAATACCATTTTAAAAGCAGAATCGAACATGGCAACATTACAGGTAAGTAACTATGGCAACCTGAATTTATAGTACCCTTGGAATTAAAAGCATCTATTTTATTCTAATTGGCGGGGTTTGTGCGTTAATATCTAATAAATATTCCTTACTATTTTGCTTCGTTTCTCCTGAAATAAAGGAGAAAACATACATCTCATATAATTAAGCAAACGACAAAATATTATGACGTAAAACGTTTTAATACACACTGAAGAGGACAGCTGAGCATGCGTGTAGAAAATTTCAAAATTAAACTACTACTAGACGTCAGGAAATACTCAAATCACGCTGCGAATCACCAGATCTGTGGTAGAATCTTCCAACAGCGGTTGTAACACCATCCAATGTTAGGTTATTTGAACAACTGGATATCTCCTGGCAAAACCATCCCCTGAAATTTAACTACACATCTACGTCTTGGAATCCACTATATACCTACGAGAAGAGGTTCACACTCAAAACTGAGCAGCGAAGCTGATCTGTCATGATGTCAACAGATGATAAGCTTTAACCATTTACCCCTTGAAGAGACTATTTTTGAAAATTATCACTGGAATGACTGGCTCGGTTATTGAGCCAGTAATTCCAGTGGTACATTTTCAAAAATAGTATATGAGTGTTATAGGTTTAACACTGTAGTGAGGTCAGGAACTCGTGAGTTAACAGTTCAAATTTTCACTCTCCACAACCCCTAGTTAGCATGAGTCTGCCATTAGGTTTGCAGTTGGAAGTTTTGTTGACCACCTGTATTCCAAGATTACTGAATACAACCCTCCCATCCTTCCCCCACTCCACCCTACTTGACGTGTAGGATGACGTCATAATCAACTATGTGATGTGTAGGGTGATGTCATAATCAACTATGTCATGAATGACCTAGCTAGGTTCATCACAAATGCTTAATTGGTGATGGACTAAGCGTTGTTGTACGAATTGTATGTCTACTATTTAATAAACATGTTGAATATTTTGAAAATAATTTGACTGGGCAAGCAACAGCACCCAGTAAAATTAGTTTCAAAATATCCAACAGCTTACCTGTAATATTTTTTCAGAAATTGAGATTCAGAGTGCAGGGATCGGTTGATCCCAACACGGGTGAAAACTGAAGCATGGGTGGAGCTTAGCTAAAGATGGGCGGTGGCAGTGGATGGGTGGTGGAAAAGCTAAAACTGCTGCCTATGGCAGCAATAGCACCCAGTCAAATTAGTTTCAAAATATTTGACAGAATGTTTATTAAATAGTAGACATACAATTCGTACAACGTGTCAGACTATTAAGCGTTAAGGACGGACTATATAGAATCATTCATGACGTAATGATTATGACATCAGCCTACACGTCACATAGTTGATTATGACGTCATATGATTGAGTGAGGAAATAGTTTCATGAATTGCATGTCTGTGAAAAATTTACAGTTTAATAAACATTGTGTTGAATATTTTATCAGAGACAGCAACAGCCACCTCCCCACCCCTTCAAATTAGTTTCTACATAATGAACAGCTTACATGCAATTGGTATTCTGGGAATTCATGGTTCAAAGATTATAGATCAATTCCGCCATGCTTAAAAAATGGGCAGAGTTTAGCTACAAATGGGTGAGGCTTAGATAGAAATCAGTCCCTCTATTCTGGCAGATGTAAACTTATAGATCAATTCCGCCATGCTTAAAAAATGGGCAGAGTTTAGCTACAAATGGGTGAGGCTTAGATAGAAATCAGTCCCTCTATTCTGGCAGATGTAAACTAACTGTCAGTCATCAACTATGAAGACCATTGATGCATTCACCGTTCCTCAAATAAAAAATACTCCTCTAATCACAAATCAATCATTGCTGACTCGGAACCACACACTGGTCACATGATGCAAGGTTCACAGGTCACATGATTCACTGGTCACATGAAACAAGGTTCACTGGTTACATGGTTCACTTGTCACATGACACAAGGTTCACAGGTCACATGATTCACTGGTCACATGGTTCACTGGTCACATGACAAGGTTCACTGGTCACATGGTTCATTGGTCACATGACACAAGATTCACAAGTCACATGACATACGGTTCAAACGTCACATGGTTTACTGGTTTTATGACAAGGTTCACTGATCACATGACAAGGTTTACTGGTCGCATAAACAGGTTCACTGGGTACATGACACAAGATTATTATATATTATTTGAAATGCTCCAATAATTTAACTGGTTAATTTAACTCTTTAGTGGTCAAGCCAGTCAACAATGGCTTCTGCAGTGGTCTTGAGAAATGTGAATCTTTACGAGAATATTATAAAATGCCTACTGGTACCCACTGAATTAATGATAAATATTTGTCAAGACAATTTCTCAACCAGCGAATGCCACAACACACCCTCTATGACTAGCTATTTAATCCACTTTTAGCTAAACCCCGCCCATCTCTAGCTAAACTCCACGCGCACTGCCTGTGTTGGGATCGATCGATCCTTGCACTCCCTGAATATCCATTTCCAGAAAACTACACTTCTAAGTTGTTCAATAGTTTGAAACTAATTTGACTGGGCGCTGTTGCTGCCAGTCAAATTAATTTCAAAATAGTCAACAGAATGTTTATTAAGTAGTAGACATACAATTCGTACACATGAGACTTTTACAAGTTCATGACAGACTTAGCTGTATCATATGATTATGCATTTTGATTGTGGCATCAGCCTACCTGTGACGTAATTGATTATGACATCATATACTTGACTGACAGATCGGATTCATTCATTCCTTTCCCCCACTCACCCGTTATTATAGTCTAGTACTTACAATCTTACATTCTTTATTTGCTAGTTTTTTCCATTTCCTGCCTAAACTGGGAGACAACTCTCAATTCTTACTCAGATAAACCATACATAGTAAATTATTTCCCTTGCTTAGTAACCAGTTGTAGTAGCTCACTGCAAAAGCTCATTCTCCTGGATTGCCCATTTAAGGGATAACGTAAAGAGTTGCTTAAATGAACACATTCACCCCAGAATGCTTGAGAATTTAAATGTTTTAAATTGTATACTTTTAGAGGTTTAACTTGTGTACCTCAATGTAATGAAACGAAATAAAATTTAATATATGATTATTATTTCATTCCGAATAATTTATATAATTTTTTATGTTGTGAAATGGAATGAAGAGACATGATTATTACGCCTCAGTAATGACCAAATACTGTTATTTGATTGGTTAAGATCAGGGATGGATGATCACACACACACACACGCACGCACATATAAACGCACACATACACGCAAAAAACGTCTTAGTTTTACAGCGCAGCTAGCCATAAAGCTCATAATAACATGCATGTTGCTAAAATGGCAGATACGCACCCGCTTCGGAATTGTTAAATTTCAAGATTTCAAGTGACTCAATTTCAAGACAACTATACGGAAACGCTGTTGCATATTTTGAAACTAATTTGACGGGAGCTGTTGCTGCAGCAAGGTTGTATATACCACAAAACACTTGTCGTCGAATAGCGAATGCATTACTCGACAAATTAATCATAGCCATAAAAACGGCGAGTTAATTATAGATCGCAATCTTGTAAATTTTTTTGTGACGTGATAATAATGATCCGCGTGACGAGCGTGTTACATACTGAAATCAACATACCGATGTTAAATGGAATACTCATAGAATTAATTGTAGAAGTAATTAGTCTATGGTAAGCCCATACAGACGTATGACGTCATTCCGGATTAACTCTCTAACGTGAACATGACCATAGACCTCTTGCATACAGCCAAGGTAAAAAGTGTCAATTTCACTAATTATATTGTTACGTTATGATAAAATCTTCGACGTCTGCGGGGTAATAAATTCGTTACACCAGTGTTTTGACGTGGGCACAGGCTGTTACAACACGCGCAAACAATTATATTTCCCGAGCTATGCTGTGGTAACAGCCTGTACCTCCGTCAAAACACTGGTGTAACTAATAGTACCTAATTAAGATTTTAATTCTATTAATTTATACAGAATGAAATCATATGCTAAGATTTATTTCGTTTCATAACATTGAGGTGAACAACTTAACCCTTTTACACACATATCAGCCAAAAACGACTTCTGAAACAAACATTTTACAGGAGGGAAAGAATTTACGATTGAATGAAATCTTGTTCATTGATAATTAAAGGCACACATTTACACGAAAGGCTTGAAAATAAAATTGTTTTGAATTGTATACCTTTAGAGGTATTAACCCTTTGACCCTTAAATTTATTCAAGGAAATTTAAATTTTCTCATATAAAATGTCCATTTGCAGACAAGACTATTTTTGAAAATTTACCACTGAAATGACTGGCTCTATTAGCGAGCCAGTCATTCCAGTGGTAAATTTTCAAAAACAGTCTTCTCTATTTTCAAGCCTTTTGTGTAAATGTGTGCCTTTAATTATCAATGAACAAGATTTCATTCAATCGTAAATTCTTTCCCTCCTGTAAAATGTTTGTTTATAATAACGACATTCATCTCCCGTTATACGATATATTAACGGTTTTGGAAAAATGAGGTTAACTATTTAATAGTCAAGACAGTCAAATGTGACCTCAGCATTGATCTTGAAACTTTCGTTTCGAAGCCCAAGACTATTTTTTTTTTAATTTTCCACTGGAATGACTGGCTCTGTAAATTAAAAAAAAATAACCTCTTGGCTTACAAATTAACATTCTCTTAGCAAGACTTTCCTGACCATTATCGTGAGCATGACAGGGTTAAGTAAGGCAAGGATACAGACTGAATGGATATACAGTAATTGTATTGACGAATAATAACAAAGATAACGGATCAACTAGCTAATGAAAGACCTGAATGCATATGTAACAGCAAGAACTGCTAGAGAGGATCGGATAGGTCGTTGCTGCAAGTCATCAAACAATTATTTCAATGGGCAGCAGCTCGTGATCTGCTTAATATTTTTAAACAATTTGACTGAAAGATGCTTGACTGGCTAAGCAACAACTTTCAGTCAACTTGTTTTCAAAATATTCGGCATATTCCAAGTTAAACCCCCATAGAAAATGTAGTCTGCAGAAATTCAGTAGGCAGGCAATGAATGTCATTGCTGCCTTAGGCAGCTACAACATTCAGTCAAATTCAGCTCAGAGTTCCTGGGATTTAATGCAGAATGAAACAGTTAACAATTTTCGGTACCAAATTTCATAAATTCACTATTTAGATCGAGTGTATGTAATAATTTATCATCATATCTTTTGAATTCAAGTTAGGCGATAAAGATTTATTTCATGCGGTTGATTTATTGAACAGTTAAGGAAATGTAGTTAAGGAAATGTATATTTTAAAGATTTTAAATCGAGTATTTCCTAACCTAGCAATTTATTATAAGCAACAATCCCTCTTTTAAATCTTTGAATGCAATTCATTTTGAATTTTCACAAACATCATAATAGAATAGATAACACGAGGAATAACTTCTCTTATAAGAGAATGCAGAGGCTCACTTTCCAATTTTTGTCACGTAAAATCTTTCCAGACATTCCCGATTTTCAGGATTTTTTCATTTTCGGATCACATCACGTTCTGGAAAACTAGCTTCCGAGATATCCATAGACATTTTTGAATCGGATCATAGCCAAAGGCTGGAAATCCTGTTTTGTTAAAATTTTAGCAAAATCAGACCCGCAAACACGGATGGACTCCAATGCAATACTACTTTCTCTTGCTGGGGCAAAGTTAAAGATGAAGGCAGCCAGAACTCGATTTATCCCGTTAACCCTCAAATTTATTCAAGAAAATTTCAATTTTCTCATAGAAATTGCCCATTTGCAGGCCAAGTGAAGTTAATTTTTTAAAATTTACCCCTGGAATGACTGGCTATGTTATCTAGCCAGTCATTCCAGTGGTAATTTTCACAAATAGTCTTCTCTTGGTCTGCAAATGGGCATTTCTCAAAACCACTATAGAAGCCGTTTTTGGTTAATATGAGAGTTAATGGGTTAACTAAGTTTAATTGAACTTTTGTCACATTCTAAATTTTTTCAAAGTTTTCTGGATTTTTTTTTAGATTTTCCAGATCATAGCCAAAGAAACGGAATCATGTCCTAGCTACTTAACCCTTTCTTGCATAAAATGTTTTAAGCCAAATCACACCAATAGTTCCTGAGATATACATAAATCTCGGATTTGATCAGATCGAGATAGTTTTTATAAATCCCGATCAGCGCTAAAGTGTGGAAATGCTCTGTCGCGGTAATATCCATTGGTGTGTTAAATTTTGAGCCAAATCAGATCAGTATTTTTTTTAGATGCCGGTCCAGGAGCGCAGCCAGACTCACAGATCTGATATGGTCCGAGGATAAGTATGTTATGATGGACAATGAAGCGACGAGGCACATGCACAGCAATATTGTAATCGTAACAAGCTACAAGAGCGTGTAGACCTTCAATGTCATGCTCTTATTTATCAACGGGGGGGGGGGGGGGGGGGGGGGGTGGGGTTGAAACCCATTTTCTTGCATTAAAACTTGAGTGAAATGAGATTAATAGTCATTCATGAGAAACAGGACAGGCAGACAGGTAAGCAGACAGACAGGCAAGCAGACAGACAGGCAAGCAGACAGACAGACAGGCAATCAAGCAGACAGACAGGCAAGCAGATGGGCAGGCAAGCAAGCAGACAGGCAGGCAAGCAGACAGACAGGCAGGAAAGCAGACATACAGGCGGGCAAGAAGACAGACAGGCAGGCAAGCAAGCAGATGGGCAGGCAAGCAAGCAGACGGGCAGGCATACAGACAGGCAAGCAGACAGACAGACAGATAAACAAATAGACACACACTAATGGAATACCCACTTTCACATACGGGGCAAATATCATTTAGTGTACTTTTCCAAATTCAGATGGTACAGTGCTTTAATTAAAACATGAATTTTTAAAAGCATAGAAAAACAACAATTATTAACAATTTAATTATAACATCCCTGTAAGTTTAAAACTATTTATGAATTTTGGTAATATTAATGGTCATAAAACAATCGTAAAACTCAACTTCGTAGAATTAACACAATGGCATGGTAACCAGAAAGCACATATTAATAACCAGATTATAATTTGTTTTCGTTATTTGTCTGACAGCTGCAAGCTACCAGAAAATAATTTCAATGGGCAATAACTCCAGATCCCCTGAATATTTTGAAAATGATTTGACTGAAAGTTGTTGGTGGCTTAGCCACCAACAACTTTCAGTCAAATTGGTTTCAAAATATTCAGCGGATCCAGAGTTATTGCCCATGGAAAATGTAGTCCGCAGAGATTCCACGGACAGACAGTTATGTACTAATCTCACATAATATCTAACGATTTCTTTGTAAAACCCTGGTTAACATTTATTTGTACAAAGTATTTTTTACTATTTTTCTAATCAAATTTATTCATCGTTGTTGTTTTTATTCTGACTGTATTTCTGCGTTGTCTGTTTAACTCGATGAAATAAGGTACCTAGAGCATAGATACTTATATACATAAACAAGATGGAAAACAATAACTATTGAGGATTCATTAACAATAACAGGTATGTACATTAACCGTCAGCCCGCTGAGTTTTTGCAGACAACATATTCCAAGGGTTACATCTCTGGACCTATTAGATATTTTGAACACATTTTGACTGAAAGTTGTTGGTGGCTAAGCCACCAACAACTTTCAGTCAAATTGTCTTCAAATTATTCAGTAAGTCGAGATTTTTTGCGCATTGAAATTATTGTCTGGTGGCGTGCAACAGCGAGACAGTTAAACCATCAACCTTCATCTTTCAGAAGCAACAAATTCTTTTTGATCTAAAGAAATAAAAATCAGTTGAATATTTTGAAACTGATTTGACTTATGGCAGCAACAGCTCTAAGTCAAAGTAGTTTTAAAATATTCAACAGCTTTCCTGTCTACCTCTCTTGAAATTGAGACTGGAATTTGAAGGGTTTAAAGTTTTGAAAATTTCACATATATACATAGGTGTGGATAAAGCACTATACAGTAACAAGTAACATCAGTTAAAATTAACGTTCTTTTGCAGCCAGGTGAGCTACCATAATTCATTTTGGTACAGTCCTTAAAGAAATTACAGATGCAAAAGATTCAGTAAATTTTGAAATGTTACGGATATATCTGCCTCCCTTAGATCGATACTGATTCGTTTACCTTTTTCAATGATTAAGAAAATTTTAATTTTCTCATAGAAAGTGCCCGTTAATGCTGGCAAAGCGATTCGCACTGGAGTGACTGTCCCGGATATCGAGCCAGTCATTTCAGTCTTAAAATTATAAAAATATGGTCTACAAATGGAGGAAGTTTTGACCACAAAATGGTAAAATAAACAGCCATCTCTATGATAAGTTTTCAAAATTAGTTTTGTTAACTATAAATTTACATATTCTGTCCCTTGGACAGATTGAGTGAAACATGGATTTAAAACGATCGTGGGCCAATTTAACTAGCTGCAATTTTCACTTGATTGTGAAGACAAATGAATTTTTAACAACCCGAGACTAACTAGGGAAGTAATACAACACCAGTATGCCTGGCCACTTGAAAGCAACAAAATGTACAGTTCAAGCAATCATGATCCTTTAACAAGCAAATTCGTTCAAGAAAATTTAAATTTTCTCATAGAAAATATCTATTTGTAAAAACAGGACACTATTTTTGAAAATTTACAACCGGAATGACTGGGTCGAATATCAAGCCAGACGTTCCAGTGCTACGTTTTCAAAAGTAGTCTAATCTTGGTCTGCAAATGGATATTACTCCAGACAACTCCTGTGGCCAGCGCGTTCATTAACTGTCTGCTGAATTTCTGCCGATTACATTTTCCATAGGGCTTAACTCTGGATATGCTGAATATTTTGAAAACAATTTGATTGAAAATTGTTGGTGGCTTAGCCACCAACAACTTTCAGTCAAATTGTTTTCAAAATATTCAGCATCACCAGAGTTATTGTTCGTTGAAATTAATGTCTGGTGGCTTGCAGCTGTCAGTTAATGGGTTAAAAATCTTACTTATGCTGATTGCGACGTTGAGCTTTCATTCAAGCCCATGTGCATGCAATGGCAGTTGGTTTAAGAATGAATAACTGTGCCAGGCTTTGCTTGCTTTAAAAATAATCAATAAACTGATTTGTCTATCGCGCAACATAAGCTTTGGCTTCCCTGGCATATGATAACATTAAGTACATGTGTAGTAACAGAAGTACCATCATAGGTAGGTCATCACCGGAAGCACGATACAGAAAATACAAGAGAACCTCTGTTAATGGTTCATACGATAGACAGACTGTTCAAACGATATCGTACAATGAAGACATTTAAGAAATATTCATATGCAGCTCAAGAAGGCTATTTTTGAGAATTTACCACTGGAATCACTGGTGAGTTGCGAGCCAGTAATTCCGGTGGTAAAACTTGAAAAATATTCTTCTTTTGGCCCGCAAATGGACATTCCTCAAGATTATTAGAGGCTGATTTTGGCTCGCTTGACCATCAAGTGGTTAACAATTGGAACAAGGGGTCATGAGTTGAAGAGTGAAAACATTGCCTATATATAAACAGTGTTTGCTTCTTTCCTAACTAGTAAATTCCTGGCTATCTATCCACGCCTTTTAACCAAGCATTTATGTATTGAACAGCAATGTCAATAGACTAAAATTTAGTCACAATTGAGCGAAACTGAAAACATGAAAAGATTGTCTACTTTGGGAATCCTGAATCATAACATTATATTATGCTGCATTGTTCGGAAATTTGCATATATATTGGTACATATAATCTCTAATTAACCGACTACTGTATCATTTAAAGCATATGTTAAGCCAAGTAATAAATTAATTCATGCTAACAATAATATCTATATTATATAAAATATGTCATGAAGAATACCGCACTTATTCTGATACTGTATTTTATGAAGATGATTTCATCATATATCAGTTATTATAACGCTATTCCCATCATATGTTGAGTGTGTGAGCGTGTGCGTGCGTGCGTGCGTGCATGCGTGTACGTATGTATGTTTCTGAAGATGCTTGTACACGGCACACATGCAGTACAGAATTTTGTGCTAATAATTAAATGATTGTCATTTTATTATCATAAAGCTTTTATCCTCGATATTTATATACATTTGTATATATGTTTAACCCTTTAAAGGTCAGATCTGTTCAGGAAAATCCAAATATCTGCTCAATGAATGTCCATTTGCAGGCCAGATGACTATTTTTGAAAATTTACCACTGGAATGACTGGCTCGGTTAGCGAGCCAGGCATTCCAGTGGTAAATTTTCCAAAATAGTCATCTCCTGGCCTGCAAATGTCCATTCTTCCAGACCACTGCACAGGCCGGCTTGACCATCAAAGAGTTAAAATGAGTCATAAGTGAGATTATATCGTTGCTAAAACATCCCTCAAATTCAGAGCCTCATTTTCAAAGCAAAAACTGTTTCATATTTTCAAACTAATTTTATCTTTTTCAATAATGATTTACCGGATATCAACGGAATTTTACAGCGGTGTTATCTACGATGCAGGGGTACCTGCCGCATCATTACTAATTTTATTTTTGGAACTTTTTCCTGCTTTTTTCATGGTCATGAGGTTAGAAATATATTCGATGTATTTATTTTATAATTGAATTCTTTACAATAACGATACAACGTTACCCATTATAATTATGCAGCAAAATTATGATGTGCAGTTACACTAGTATTATACAGGGTTTGAGGTTAAGACAAACTTGCTTGATTATCGAGAAAGTCAGGCTTGGTTATCGAGCCAGTCATTACACTGGCATATTTTCAACCAAAAAAATCTGAACAATAAATAGATATTCCACATGCCGGTTTTGGCCACCTTGATAAGGAGTTAAATAAAACTACTCATGTCCTGAAAGTTTTATTTATGATTTGTCTATATCTTTCCGTAAGTTTAGGCTAGTTGCAAGTCACTGAATGATGTCGTTTAATTGTCCGACTGCTGTGAGCTATCAGACAATAAGTTCAATGGGCAATAATTCTGGACCTGCTGAGTATTTTGAAAACAATTTGACTGAAAGTTGTCAGTGGCTTAGCCACCAACAACTTTCAGTCAAATTGTTTTCAGTATATTCAGCATATCCAGAGTGAAACCCCCATCATTGTCCATATAAGAACTTGACTGATTCATTCAAGCACATTTCAAGGCCTTTTCAAGGACTATTTCTCTTGTTTTCAAGGACTCTAGTATGAGCCATCTTTAGGGGGTTCTGGAAATTTTGCAAATTAGATGTTCTAAAATGACATTCCCTGAAGTGCTGATTGATAATCAGCAATCTTATGTTGCATGCAACTTTTTTCTATTCTGGGATAAAACACATTTTCAAGTATTTTTCAAGGCCTTACTGCCATTTTCAAGTACTTTTCAAGCCAAATTTCAAATTCAAGGACTGAAGCCAAAGTTCAAGCATTTTCAGATTTGTACAAACCCTGCCCATGGAATGCGGTCTGCAGAATGCCTGGCCGATAAGTATTCGCATATATTTCAGGATGTGTTTTGAAATTTCTGTGTCAGATGACTTCACATAAATGGATTACATATACTTACAGAAAATTATCTGTAGAAATTAGGTCGAAATGATTTCAATAAATAGCAAATACAAAATTAGTTCAATATTTAAAAGCAAACCAACAACCAGTTGACCAACTTCTATGACCAATTTCTATGAAGGAAAATATGCAGGGGACGTAATCATATCAATGTATTTCATATTAGACATAGTTATCTCCCTTGCACTGTAAGTACAAAGAAAAATGAGCGAAATTTGTGGAATTTAACACTCGCCATGGAAACGGAATCGCTTCTGCTTAACGTTTTATTGGTCACGATTGTTAGAAATAGAAAATCTAAATTCTTATTAAAAAATGTTGAATTACAGTCCAAGAGAAGACTACCTTTGAAATTTTTTCACATGAATGACTGGTCAGAGTTACCGGAGTTCATTTCGTCTACCCCGCTTCCAAAACCGGTCTTCTTTACTTATTGATCGTTTCTTATTTGGATGACTGAAGTCATGTTTATTTCTCATCGTATGCGCAATATGTTTGCGAAGGATTTTGATTGCATTTCAATAAAATAGCATACTTGGCTAATGAAATTATGTTTGCTTTCATAGGGACAGTGGTTTTCCGCTTCAACATTTGCTATTTTTCGTTTTACAAAATTGCTGATTCAATTTCGTAAACTTACACTATGGTATCTAAGATGGATGTCCACTTCACACTTTAATGTTCATACCGGCCAAAATCGGCCTCTGATACGGTTTTTTTGGAATGTTCATTTACAGGCTAAGAGAATACAATCTTTGAAAATTTAGCACTGGAATCACTGGCTCAAGAGCTGAGCCAGTCATTCCAGTGGTAAATTCTCAAAAATAGTCTTCTCTTGTCCTGCAAATGGCCATTCAATAAGAAAATATTTTGATTTTCCTGACTAAATTTGACCATTCAAGGGATAATAAATCGAATAAAACTGTCAAATCTGTTAAGCTAGACTGGTGAAGATAAAGGCGGCTAAAAATTTACAATTTTATGCAAGAATGTGTGTTTCCGGAGGAAAATGACTTTAATCCGTTAATTACTTCTTAAATACCATGTTTCCGTTTCAGTTTACAACTGTTTAACAGAAAAATTTGACTGTTTTGCAGAAAATGTGATCTTCCGTTGATTTCCGTTTGAAAATACCTTTTCCGTTTCAAATTACCATTTCCAGGAATTCCGTTCATTTTGCATTATTGTGGAAAACTACTGTCCCTACTTTCAATCAAATTAGTTCCAAAATATTAACCAAAACACTTCTTACAGCTTAATGAATTTCTTGCCCCTGGTCTGTGTAACGTTGGTATGGAAACCATTATGGCACAAACGGAAAGTTAATTTTAATATTTCGCAATCATAGAGCGAGTATAAGATTAAATTACCGTACATTTTAGGCTTGACATGTACTTTAAATACATTTGTACAAAGAAACAGAGGCTTATCGTCGTAGTCTTTGACAAAATAGTACAAGTAACAATCATCCCTGGAAATAAAGACCACCACCCCCTTTGGGAGCCAGAAGATGGTAAATATTTATGGACCTTTAACTGTCTCGCTGCTACAAATTGAGCAAAAACTCCTGACCTGCTGAATATTTTGAAAACAATTTGACTGTAAGTTGTCAAATTGTTTTCAAAACATTCAGCAGGTCTAGTGATATGATCCTTAGAATGTTGACTGCAAAAACTCGGCAGTCAGACAGTTAATGATCAAGCCAGTGGTCTTGAGTAATCTACATTTGGAGACCAAGATAATTTTTGAAAATTTACCACTGAAAAGGCTGCCGTGATAACGAGCAAGTCATTCCAATGATACATTTTCAAAAATAGTTTTATCTTGGACTGTAAATGGACACTGATTAAACAAAAGGTACATTTTCTTGACCAAACTTGACTTTTAACCCTTTAAGTCTAGAACTTCTTCAAGAAAATTAAAAATTTTTACGTCTAAAATGTCCATTTGCAGACCAAGAGAAAACTATTTTTGAAAATTTACCACATGAATGTTTGGCTTAATAACCACGCCCCGTCATTCCAGCGGTAAATCTTCAAAAACAGTCTTCAGAAAACACCGACAGAAGACGATTTTGGCCGACATGAGGGTTAAATAATATAGAAATAATGTCTTGTGACTGATCAAGAGACATTTCTTAACCATTTAATGGTCAAGACGGCAAAAACTGCCCTCTTCAGGGATCCTGGGAAATGTCTATTTTGCAGGCCAAGATACCATTTTTGGAAAATTTACCACTTGAATGTCTGGCTCGATAACCGAGCCAGTCATTCCAGTGATAAATTTTCAAAAATATCTCTTGTCCTGTAAAATGGACATTTTCTAAGAACAAATCGAAATTTTTGTGACCAAATCTGACCATGAAAGTGATAAGATACATACCGGACCTGTGTTAAAACACCACCTGTCTTTAGAGGCCACTGTTTTCTGTTCCCTGAGGTGGTGGTCCTAACAGAAGGAGGGGTTACCGTATGCCACAATGGAATAACAAGAATCACTAAAAGAATTGCCAGAGCTAATATCCAACACACTGTAACAAACATGCAGGATTTCATGTAAACTATATATATAATATACATATAATTATATATGTAACAGTTAACGTCACCACGACAACGCAGATCACTCGATGGTAACAAGGATCACCATGACGAAGATAGTGGTATCACGACGATGGTAAAGGAGATACTGAAGACTGACGATGACATCATCAGAGAAGAACTAGCGGCATTTAAAGGAGTTCTACTCACGACTCCTTACCTTTAACAACGGGTCTAATCTTAATGTTATCCATCATTGTCTGTGTCTCCGTGGTAATAGAATCGGCCTTTGGTTTTGGAGGTGGTTTGGGTTTTGCACGTATATTTCGTTCTCGGTTCGTCGTCGATAATGATCGGCTTTCATTTTCTACAGTCTTTGAAGAGTTATTTTTGTCCATTGGTTGTGGTTGTGATTGGTGTATATTAGAGACTGGTGTAGATTCATTGTTTATTTCATGGCCAGGTTTTGACGTAACTCGATCAGTAGTGGGAGGAGACTGTAAGGCCGCGTTATTATCATCATTTCTCTCCGCTTTAAGGTCTTCTGTAGGATGAAGGCTCTCTGCGCGTTCAATGGCATCTGCAACATAGGAGATCTAGATTAGAATTTTCTGAGAATTGTACAGTAAGAATTGTGAAGCTACTTACTGCGCAAGTCGACCAAAAACAGAATTTCCAATGCTCTTGAGAAATATCCATTTGTAGGCCCAGAGAAGACTACTTTTGAAATTTTACTACTGGAATACTGGCTCGGTAACCAAGCCAGTCATTCCAATAGTAAATTTTCAAAAAGTAGTCTTCTATCGGTTAACCACATCTTTATCTCAGATCACTTACACTAAAACGGAATGAATATGATATTCAGAAACACATTATTTTCATATTAGGCCATCCACAAAAAAAATTATGTTTCCTGCAAACCGGGTGGGGAAAAGTCTTCAGTAGGGAGGAAGGAAATTAATTTTTTGGTTCAATTATTAATTTATTTTTAAAATGTCATAAATATTTGTTTTTCAGATATTTAACTAGATGTCCATTAAATATAGTTGTAATTGCCAAATTTGTCATGTTTTTCATGTTACAATTAGCTAAAGGGATTGACATTGCATACAAATGACCTTAAAAACATTGGAATTTGTATAGTTTGACAAATGTATGGATGTTTTAACATTTATGCTGAGTAGAAATTTTTCTTTTATTCCTGGCCAGGTAGAAAAAGAGAACAATTTCACCCAAGAGGTTTATAGGAAACGAAACCAATTTTTGTTTTGGCCTTATTCTATAAATTTTACGAATTTAATCTTGAATGGCCATGAAGAAAATTTAGATTTTTGCTTAGTGAATGGCCATTTGCAGGTCATAAGGAGACTGTTGTTGAAAATTTATGATCAGAATGACAGGCTCAGTTACCTAACAATAATAGTCATTCCGACAGTTTATTTTCAAAACCTCTGATGGATACATTTTTCTGGCCCTTAGTTCCTAATCGTATTTGCCAAATTTTGGTCTGAATCCCTTCAGTGGTTCTAAACCTAAGAAAACCAATTAACCGTCTGACTATTACTAGCCACCAGACAACAATTTCAATGAGAAATAACTCAGGATCTTGTCACTATTTTGAAAACAAATTGACTGAAAGTTGTTGGTGGCTTAGCCACCAACAACTTTCAGTCAAATTCTTTTCAAAATATTCAGCATATCCAGACACATTCCAGAGTTAAACAGCATGGAAAATGTAGTCTGCAGGAATCAACAGGCAGACAGTTAGTGGTACGTCTGCTAGACAAATTGACCAGTCATATTCTCTTGAACAAACTTGGTGCAGCTAGTGCTGTAGATGGTGTACATTTTGGAGTTTCATGTAAATCAGCAATGTGGTTTCCGGAATAAACTTCAAAAAGTTTCTTCTAACAATAGCACAAAATCCAGGATGTCCACTGATAAAATCAACCAATCAACTTTTGAACAATCTTGAGTTTTTATGAGCTACTTAAGGTTGTTTTTATCAAATTTGGTATCAAAGTCTACTCAACCATTTAACACTCATATCAGCCAAAAATGGCTTCTGCATGTGGTCTTGAGAAATGTCCATTTGCAGACCAAGAGAAGACTATTTTGAAAATTTACCATTGGAATGACTGGCTCGATAATCGAGCCAGTTGTTCCAGTGTTAAACTTTCAAAAATACTCTTCTCTTGGTCTGCAAATGGACATTTGCCATGAGAAAACCTTTTAAAACAAATTCGAAGGTTAAAGGTTTAAGAGGTTACTTAAAGACTGAAGATGGATGACAGATGGTCGGCAAGGCATATGTTAACTTAGACAATCTGTCCAATTCACCTTTCCAGAGAATCCATCCATCATCTGAAGTCGTATGACGTCATAATCAGCTCAGTGCCTGTATGATGATGACATTACGTCACAAAGGGTTCCATATAAATCGCCATCAAATCTCAACCAGTCCGACATGTATGAATTGTATGTCTTTGTAATTGTTTGCTATTTAATAAACATGCTGTTGAATATTTTGAAACTAATTTGACTGGGCGCTGTTGCTGCCATAGTTTCAAAATATTCAACAGCTTACCTGTGTAGTTTTTTGGAAATTGATAGGCAGGGTGTTCGATCGATCCCAAACCGAATGAGGTGTGGGTGGAGCTTAGCTAGAGATGGACGGGGAATAGCTAAAACCAGAACGGTCCATTGTAACCTACTATTAAATGATCATCAAATATATATGATAATCTTGAACCCTATTTTGTCAACTTAACCCTTAAGTGACAAATCTGCCAAAACTGACCTCTGCCATGGTCTAGAGGAATATCCATTAGCAGGAAGACTATTTTTTAAAGTTTACCACTGGAATTACTAGTTCGGTTGGTTACCAAGCCGATAACTCCAGGAGGAAATTAAAAAATAGTCTACTCTTGGCCTGCAAATGGACATCCACCAAGTAAAAATGTAGCCTGTTTTACCCGTAACTCTTTAGTTGGCAAGTCATCCAAAACTGGCCTCTGCACGGGTACTCGGAAATATCAATTTGGTAGCAAACGGAAAGGAAATTTTGTTATAAATTCCACTGGTAAATCGAAAACAAAGAGGTCCACAGGCCTTGAACACTCACCATTTAAACCAGTAGCATTAGATAAAAAAAATTGGAAATTCAGTACACATGATACTTAGTAGGATATTCATGATGGACGCTGACCACACAATCAGATTGAACATTAGGTTCCAGCCAGCCAATAGAAGAATCCTATATAGCCATCAAATGCTAGCTTGGTCCATGACAGCCATGTTTTTCACATTTCTCTTAAACAAATGTACCTTTTTCATAAAATCAAGATTTACACCAGAAAATTGACAAATCAAAATTCTGAATAGAAGTTCTTGAACCTACCACTATAGTATCCTTCCAGCCAAATTTGGTTTGAATCGGTCAAACCATTAAGGAGATGCTGTTTGACAGATTGATGAGAGATAGACAGACAACGGACGGATGTCATGGCATAAAGTCACATGGTTAATTAACCCTTTAACACTTAGATCATCCAAAAATGGCTTCTACAGTGGTCCTTAGAAATGTCAATTTGCAAATCAAGCGAAGACTATTTTTGAAAATTTACCACTGGAATGACTGGCTCGATAACCGAGCCAGTCATTCCAGTGGTAAATTTTCAAAAATAGTCTTCTCTTGGTCTCCAAATTGAACCTTTCTTGAACAAATTCAAGGCTTAAAAGGTTAATATAAGTAACATATTGAGGGGCTATTGACACAAGAGGGGTTAACATAGCAGTTTCTAACCAGTATGTCACCTGTATCTAACGACATGCTGCATATTTTTCTTTATAACACATCATCAGCATATTCGCATTGTATTTCTATATTCCTGAAACATGCTTTGTACTTGTTACGATTCATCAACTCAAAGGTTGAGTTTTACCTATGCCTCGACTATTTCTAGCTAAGCGCTATATCCACACTTCACCTATGCTGGGATCGATCGATCCCTGAACTCGCTGATACGCTTAGTCTGTTAGCAATTATGCATTCGTGACAAATTGACCTAACTGATTATGACATCATCCTACACTTCACATAATGTCATATGATTGACTGAGAAACTAGATTCCTCCATTGAGTCAATCATTCCAGTGATAAAATTTTTTAAAACTCTGGGCTCGCAAATGAACCATCTCACCTAGCCAAAATAGTGAAGCTCTATAGAATGGAAAATTTGTAAACGCCAATAGACAAAAACTGGCAAAGAGCAAAAACCAAGTAAATAGAATTGTAATCGGTTTAAAACAGTTATTAAGCCATTTATTGTCAAAATTGGTGAAGAAAATTTACATTTTTGGTTATTCTGTGTCCATTTGCAGGCCAATTAAAGACCAGTATTGAAAATTACCATTGGAATATTAGCTATCGAGTCAGTCATTTCAGTGGTAAATTTTCATAAATAGTTTTTTTATTGATCTGCAAACGGACATTTCTAGACCACTGCAGAGACCATTATGGCCAGCTTGACCATTAAGCTTCAAGCTTGACAAAAATGTCTTATGCAGCGATCTTGAGAAATGTCCAAATGCAGAGCAAGAGAAGACTATTTTTGAAATATTGCGACTGGAATGGTTGGCGCCATAACCGAGCCAGTCATTCCAGTGGTAAATTTTCAAAAATAGTTATCTCTTGGTCTGCCAATTGACATTTTCATTGAAAAAATTGACATTTTCTTGAGCAAATTCAAGGCTTAAAGGGTTAACCCTTTAACACTCATACCAACCAAAAACGGTTTCTGTAGTGGTCTTGAGAAATGTACATCTGTAGACCAAGAAAGGACTATTTTTGAAAATTTAGCACTAGAAAAATATTTTTGAAAATTTACCACTGGAATGACTGGCTCAAAAAGTAGTCTCTTGCTCTGTAAGTGGGACAATTTTAAGAGAAAATGGACTTTCTTGAACAAATTTGAGGCTTAAATGGTTAAACAAAACTTTGTAACTAAGAACATGGAAAACAAATTAACCCTATCACTGACAAATCCCTGAAAAAGTATATTCTTTATTATATAAAATTTATTCCGATGAATATTTTGAAATTAATTTGGCTGGAAGTCATTGCTGCCTAAGGCAGCAATGGCTTCCAGTCGAATTGATTTTAAAATATTTAACAGGTTTCCAGTATGGTAGCCTTGAAAATAAGATATGGGGAATTCATCGGTGAAAAGGTTAATCAAATATTATCTGCAAGAAATTTGATGTCAATGGCAAAAGAGAACTGAAATAGAATGAAGAAAAAACAATTGTAGCAAAAAACAAAAACACCCCCTTACATCATCTTATTTTGCACTAGTTGTTGTTCTCGCTGGAGGTGGAACTGAAATCATTTGAAGAAAATATCAGAATTTTAAGCAAAAAACTAATGTGTTTTTAAATTCATCATCAATACCAATTCTTGAAGTAACGCACCAGAATTATGGCAATAGGAAAATAAATGGCGGAATCCAGTTTTAGCTTTCCACTGGCCATCTCTAGTTAAGCTCCACCCACACTTTGCCCATGTTGGGATCAATCAATCCCTGCCCTATCTGAATTTCAATTTTCAGATAACTATACAGGTAAGCTGTTGACTATGTCAGCAACAGCGTCCAGTCAAACTAGTCTCAAAATAATCAACAACAGTGTTTATTAAATAGTAAAGACATACAATTCGTATAATTTGGACTATATAGCGTTTATGACGGATTATATCGTGTCATTCATGATGTAATTGGTTATGATGTCAGTTTACATGGGATGTAGTTGATTATGATGTCATATGAGTGACTGAGAAACTGGATTCCTCCATTAGATATCAAAACAGCCCTTTAACAGTCACCCAGCCAAAACTGGCATTGCAGTGATCGTTAGGAATGCCCATTTCGAGACCAAATGAAGACAATTGATGAATACAGTTTTTCAGTCAATCATATGATGTCATAATCAACTATGTCACATGTAGCCCAAGACATAATTTAGAATTTCTTAATTGCATAGCATGTATTGCTATGTAAATTATAAATTGCATAGTTGTCGGCAAAAATGTGTAGTAATTAAGCATTTTACCAATAAATTCCTTGTATCTCAATCTCAGAGCAAACAAACAGGAACGCTTTTGAATATTTTGAAATTAATAGCAATGGCTTCCAGTCATATTAATTTCAAAATATTCAAAATAATATATGCTATCCATTGTAAAGTATTTACCATTTTCAGGGATGTGTCATTGAAAGGGTTAATGAGAGAACTTAAGAAGATTAATGATAAATTGCAATCGTATACAAATTTTGCACAGTACATGTAGATACAGCTTAGATGCATGATGCAGAATGTATAGCAACTGCCTAAATATGTGTAGCAAATTGAGATGTGATACCAGACAAATTATGCCCTGTAAAGCCTGACGTCATAATCAATTACGTTATGAATGACGCAACTTAGTCTGTCTTAAATGCTTAACAGTCTGCCAAGTTGTACAAATTGTACGTCTTTACTATTTAAAACATTTTTTTGAATATTTTGAAACTAATTTGACTGGGCGCTGTTGCAGCAACAACATCCAGTCAAATTAGTTTCAAAATATTCACTTGTATAGGTTTCTGGAAATTGAGATTAAGAAAGTGCAGGGGTCGATTTATCCCAAGTCGGACAAAGCATGGGTGGAGTTTAGCTAGATATGGAAGGGGCATAGCTAAAACTGGATCCCTCCATTTATGAAAATGGACATTTTCTGGTAGAAAATTAGTTTGACTGCCAAAATTTGATCATTAACCCTTTAATCCTTGAACTTGTTCAAGAAAATTTTAATTCTCTCATAGCAAATTTCCATTTGCAGAACAAGCGAAGACTATTTTTGAAAATTTACCACTGGAATGACTGGCTCGGTTATCGAGCCAGTCATTCCAGCGGTAAATTTCCAAAAATTGTTTTCTCTTGGTCTGCAAATGGACATTTCTCAAGACCACTGCAGAAGCTGTCTTTGGCTGATATCAGTGTTAAATGGTTAATAATCAGTAGGGCTATGGAATCTAGTGATCACTAATCCTACTAGTGATGAATGAATATGTAAACAGAAAACGCAAGTTACCCTAAATAACATTGGGGTTTCTTTACCCTGAGTTACTGCCCTTTGCAGTGGTCAAATAAGCTAAACAAACGTACTCTTTTTAATAGATTTGCTATGTTATCCTATTCAAACACAAATCCCTGAAAAAAGGAAATTCTTTATGATGCATAACATATTCTGTTGAATATTTTGAAATTAATATGACTGGAAGACATGGCTCCAGCAATGGCTTCCAGTTATATTCATTTCAAAATATTCAACAGCCTTCCTATTTGTTTGCTCTGAGATTGAGATACAGGGTATTTATAAGTGAAAGGGTTAACAAATATATTGAGAATATTTATGTTTTCCTCACATGTTATTGGAAGTGAATACCTTTCCAATAAACATCTGCTGATCATCCACTCACCCCACCCTCCCTGGGGTCGAAAACATCTCAGCTCTTCAAATCAGGTGATCAAAAGACGACCAGTCTTAACTCCTGTTGTGTCAACAGCGCCTTAAAGCGCTCAAAATACTGCTTGATATATCAATTTAACATTTTGATGGTCAATATTTTTCAAGATATTTTAATTTTAGAATACTATTTTTGTAAATTTACCACTGAACCTTTTTTCGCCGGCTTAATCATTAAAGGGATAATGGTAAATAAAATTAAAGTTTGTGCTCATCTCATGCTATCTTCAGGCTGAGAGAAGTATTTTTGAAAATTTACCAGTAGAATGACTGTCTCAGTTACCGAGCTTCAAATTTCAAGACCACTGCAAAGTTGTTTTTTGGTCAGTTTGACCATTAAAGGCTTAAGTTGACGAGAGTTTAAAGAACCACTCTTTTCCTGTCATGCCAGTGACAGCTGACCTGCATTAGGCGACGCCAGAGACCGCCACCTATTGACTCCCAGTGAGGTGGTCCCATTAATAAGTTTCTGACTTTGTTAGAAAAATTGAGTAGTACCTTTGATAGCTCTCTCTTTCCAATACTGTTTGTTTAAGAGAAGATGGTCAGTCCATGGACGTCGTAGCTCTATTTGTTGACCTGAAAAACAAAACATGTCTGCATGTATGTGCTGATTTACTGTAATTACTACATGTACGACGATTATGTAGCCTGACGTCTTGTACTACGTGTGCAGACGAAAAGTCTGAATGGCCCAACACAAGAAGTTATTGGTTTGGTTGGCGTCCATCGAGTCCCTGATTCCAGGTCCCATTCACGCCATTCTAGGCTGGTTTTATTTCAGTCTATTATTGGTAACTTCCCCAGTTTTTACACTTGTACCCATTTATACTCCTGGGTGGAGAGAGGCGGTGAGGAGTGAAGGCGATTGCTTATGTTTCCAACAATAGTCAGTTGGCCGAACGGAAACGCGATCCCGGGGTCACCGGTTTCACAGCTCTGCTCGTTACCACCTGAGCTACCGCCTCCATCGGCCCAACACGGCTCTTACGCTCCTTTTCATAGTGAATCTAGGAGCCGATTGGTTGTAAAACTGGCTTGTGATAGGCTAGGAGCAGTTGCTATGGGAGATCTTGCTTCTGATTGGTCCATAATTTTTGACAATTAGAGCCATTTTTCC